>APFE030800710.1:65490-93995 GCA_000404065.3 Pinus taeda
AAGCCACAAAAATAACAATAAAGGGATTCTATGGGGCACAGTAATAACAATATGGGGGCAATAGGGGCACAAAAATATCAATAAGGGGTACAACTACAATAATAATGGGGTAATCACTAGTATTATGGGGACCCAACAGTTATTCAGTGAATTGGAGGAGAAAGACCTCGAGATGCATATTGAGATGGGTGATGATGATAAATATAGTGTTACTAGTGTGGGCACTATTACTTTTCAGATGGATCATGCAGCTCCACTCATCTTGAAGAATGTTATGCATGTACTTGGACTGACGAAGAACCTGGTATCCATTTCCATCCTTGAGGATAAAGGCTATGATGTGATCTTTTCGAAAGGAGAGGAATTCCTTCGACACATAGCCATGGGTCAAGTAAATAAGATAGGTATTCGAGTTCAGAATCTCTATAAGATAGAGGTAGAGGATTGTGTTGCTTTGAGTTCAAAAGTGGAAAAGATGTTGAGCCAAGACATTAGTGAGTTGTGGCACAGGTGATTGGGCCACTTGCATCATGGGGCTTTGAAAATGTTGTAGAAAATCTGTATTGGTCTTCCCGAAGGTACACTTGAGCAAGTTGATACATGAAAAGGTTGTACTTTGGGAAAATACACCAAGTCTTCCTTTGGAGATAGAGATAGTCAAGCATAGTCTATTATATAGAGAGTCCATCAAGATGTGTGTGGACCATTCTCGACAGTATCCACTTACAAACACAAGTATTATGTTATATTTG
Source organism: Pinus taeda (assembly GCA_000404065.3). Lineage (NCBI taxonomy): Eukaryota > Viridiplantae > Streptophyta > Pinopsida > Pinales > Pinaceae > Pinus > Pinus taeda. The sequence goes on from APFE030800710.1 coordinate 66,243, forward strand.
TAGATGCCTATTCTCATAAATGTTGGATATTTTTCATGCAGAGAAATGATTAGACATTCACAAAGTTTTGTGAATTCAAAGCATTGGTCAAGAAAGAGTCAGGCAAGAAGGTTAAAGCTCTACAGAGTGATAACGATGGAGAATATGTCTCCAATGAGTTTAAGAACTTCTATGCAGTGGAAGGGATTAAGCAAGAGTTGACAACACTTCATAACCCTCAACAAAATGGGGTTGCCAAGAGGAAGAACATGAACATTGTAGGGGCATAAAGGGTGATGTTGCATGATCACGGCCTACCACTACACTTGTCGGCTAAGGCATGCAACAAAATGGTTTATATTCATAATCATACCCACATTGGATACTTGAGAGTAAACCACCAGAGGAGCACGGGAGAATGTGGGAGCACCCTCTTCTCAGTGCAGACAGAGGAGGTCACCAGAGAGGTACAATGGATACATGGTACTTATGGGTGCATGTGTTGTGATAGAGTCATCTTCCTTTGAGGAAGCAGTCTAGCAGCTAGTTTGAGTTGATGTGATGGTGGAGGAGTATGACTCCATAACTCGAAATAGTGTTTGGGATGTGGTCCCAGGACCAGAGGACAAGTTAGTTGTGAGCTCTCATTGGCATTACAAGGTAAAGTAAGTTACAAATGGTAGTGTGGAGAAGCATAAGGCGATATTTGTGGCTCGTGGCTTTTCACACGTAGAGGGGATTGATTATGATGAGACCTTTGCTCTTGTTTCAATGTAGTCATTTATCAGATCTATTTTGGCACTATATACACATATGGGTTGGAGTATCCATTATATGGATGTGAAGACTACCTTCCTCAATGGCATGATTGAGGAAGAGGTGTACATAGAGTACCCTAAATGTTTTCAAACCTTGGACCATGAGTCACATGTGTGCCAACTCAAGAGAGAGCTATATGGGCTGAAGCAAGAACCCCTTGCTTAGTACATCATGATAGATAGCTACTTCACTAGGTTGGGCTTCACGAAGAGTGAAGTAAATGCAAACTAGTATCACATAGTGGTGGAAGATAAGCACTTCATCATTGTACTTTATGTAGATGATCTCATATTGACAGGTGACGAGAAGCTCATCAAATCTTGCAAGGAGGACCTTGCAAGAGAGTTTGAGATGAAGGACATGGGACACATGCATTACTTTCTTGGCATGGAGGTATGGCAAGTAGATGGGGAGTTTTTTGTTTCTCAAGGCAAGTATGCCAATGAGAAAATCAGGAGATTCTACATGGAGAGTAGTAAAGCCATGGAGACTCCTCTAGCTGGTAATTGGAGGAAGGAGGATGCTACTTCAGGAGAAGTAGTGGAAGCTACTGTTTACAAGAAGCTTGTGAGTTCACTCATGTATTTGGTGAAGACATGACCAGATATGTGTTATGCAGTTAACCAGCTTAGTCAAGCGATGGTTAGGCCTACCAAGATGTATTGGAAGGCGACAAAGCATGTATTGAGATACCTCAAAGGCACTACTTAGTTTGGGTTATGGTACAGATGGATAGAGGGAGTGAAGCTTTAAGGCTTGTCTAATGCAGATTGGGCAGGGAGTCCATCTGACGGGAAGAGCACATCAGGAGAGATATTTAGTATTGGGTCAGTGAAAATTTCTTGGTACAGGAGGAAACAAAGATCAGTTGCACTCTATTTAGCATAGGCAAAGTACATGGATGCAAGTCAGGAAACATGTGAGTCTATCTAGATGAGGAAGATCTTGGTTGGTTTGTTTGGTCAACATAAGGATTCGACGGTGATTTGTTGTGATAATTAGAGTTGTATCAAACTCTTTGAAAATCCAGTCATCCATGATCGGTCCAAGCATATTGATATCTGGTATCATCCTCTCAGAGATTGTGTATTGAGGAAGATCATGTTGTTAGATTACATTCCCACAAAGGAGCAAGATGTTGACATCTTGACAAAGGTATTGTCAAGATGTAAATTCGAGTTTCACAGAGACAGGATTGGGGTAGTTGATAATCCCTTTCTTGTTGAGAGGGAGTGTTGAGAAATGAAAACAAGAAATTCTAGTTTAATTTTTCCTTGAATTAAACTATGAATTAAATTCGAATTCTATTCTCATAGAAACTTAAAATAGTTAAATTAAGTTTATTAAACTTACTTAACATAGGAAATTTGAGTTGGAAGTCTTTTGGAAGTCATGTATATGTTCTCCCTACTTTGTAGGAGACCAGTGTGAGTTAATTATGAGTTGTAAAATAGAAGACTCAGTTTCATGAGTCAGTTCAGTTAAATTAGTTTTCAAACTGATTGAGAGAACTAAAAGTGTGTTATCAGTCAGTGGTGACACTAATGAACTCCACCAGTTCTACTCTAGCTAACTGAATATTTACTCATTAGAAACTCATGCATGTCGATATGAGAAAGACCTGTTGAACTATAATATATATATATATATATATTTATATTATATATTAATATATATATATATATTATATATATATATATATATATATATATATTTATATAATTATATTTTATATAATATAAATATATATTATATAATATATATATTATATTATATAATATTATATTATATGACAAATGTACTATTTGTTTGATATTTTTTTGAGTTTCATTGATATTGCATGCATTCAAGAACTGATCCTTGAGGGATTGCGTTATTTTTATAGGCTTTATTTCTTTTAAATACAAGCTATCCTTCATAAGAATTACACATTTCGAATAGAGACTTGGAGAGCTTGTGAAGAGGCTAAGCTTTGGCCTTGATCTTGCTTATGAGTTGGAGATTGAATTTGCTAAGTATTGGGATTTTTGTAGAGAGAACAAGCATTGTAATTTCATATTGATTTTCCAGATTAATACAAAATAGATAGTGGGGTTTTGAGTTGTGGCTTTCCCTAGATATTTATTGTGTTATGTGCCTCTGATTCTGTTCCTCTATTGATTATTGTTTTCTCTATGTTGATGGGCTTCTGTTGTAAAGAGTAGAAGTAGATTCTTGTCTCTTGTTTTAGTAGATTACATGAGCTGGTGAATCTACAAGATTTTCTACATGTTGGGCTTCACAATTATCATGGTTCCCTTATCCTATTTATTAGCTTTAATTATTTTTTCTTGTATTTATGATATATTAACTTGTATAACATAGGTATTAGAAGTAATTAATTTATTCTTACTATTTTTCCTTTCTAATGAACTATTTTGATTGCAAAAGTGTTATTTTCTTATGATTGAATTGTTACTATGAATAGGGGTTTTGCGACAACTGAAACTCAATATTGTTTCCTGATCTATTTGTGGTAAAATAAGATAACGTGATGTTGTCTTAGCCAACTATATCTTAAAGCAAGCCCAATTCTTATATGAGAAAAATTGTTTGGGGAAAAGCCCTTGATTATCTCATCTAGGAAATATTAAGACTCTTTTGTAACTCAAAATGAGGGTCTTAAGAATCTTTAGATTCTAAGGATTTCTCTTTGTTAGCATATATATATATATATATATATTATTATATATATATATATTATTTATATATATTTTATCTTTTGTGACTTGGGTATAAATATGGGGACTTATTTCCTAAAAGAGAGATTTTTGGATGTAATATTTGTGTATACATTTGATAAACTCAATGAAGCGTTGTAATCGTTGTTTCAAAATATAATGAAAGTTTTTGTTGTTGAGAAGTAATTTACTGTTTTGATTTCTCCTATGAGGTGGTATGATTTAGGTTGTTTAGACCCACTCCTAGATGAGGCATTGTGACTTAATTTGTATCATTAGCTTTTCATTTCATCTTTTTATGTCAACCATATATCTATTAGATTAATTACAAATCAAGTACTTTATTTTGAGTAGGGATAATATTGGTAGTTGTAATATTTATTTGTAGGGCTTGCTCTTTAGATAAGTCAATTTACAATTGTTGCTTCTTTATTCTTGTTCCCTGAAGATTATCTCTAGATTATTGATATTTATGCACAAGTTTAATTTATTTTCCTTCTATTTTTTCTTTTCTATTCCACAAAGTATAGTTTCCTAGTGTTGTTCCTTCAATTATGTGATTGTTGTTTCTTAAGTAGCAACCTAGCATTCGATAGATGTCCTTGTTGTTTCTTGTAAACATTAATTAGAATTTGATATTTCTGAATGATTTCTAGAAGATATAGTTTTCCTGAGAGATATATCTTTTGAATGTGTGTTTTATGTTAGGACTTTATTTTTTCATGATAGTTATTTTCCTTGTTGTTAAAGAATTAATCACTATTAGTCTCACCACTATCTCATGCATATAATTTGTAGACAACCTTGAAATAACCAAATGAAACCTCGGGTTGAAAAATTAATGTGGTATTTAGTTGCTTCTTTAGAAGAATTAATTGTCTCAACAATTAGCTCAACTCAAAGTTCCAAAAAGAGACTAAGTCGTTATATTAGATTCTCAGCATCTGGAGGTCCTCAGATTAAGACAAGTCTTGGGTATCAAGAATGTGATGCATTGCAAAAAATGATCCCCCAATCTCATCAATTGAAAGTCATCCCAATAAGATTGATTATACATCTATAAAATCTCATGGAAACTCACTTGAAAATCAAAATCAAATAGTACACCAAACCAAGTATGTTCACATTAATGAGATTCATGGAAAATATGGAAAGGAGGAGAATACAAGGAATCAAAATGAAGAGAAAGGATCCATAAGTAGAGATAATGTAGGGAAAACTATGAATATGGCTAATCATAAAGTATCCATAATAAAAATTGGAACAAATGTTGGTAATGAAAAAATGAGGAAGGCTCATGCAATGGTAGAAAAATAAGGACACATGGCTCCTTCAAGAAGTAATTTCAAAAGATGAAGATCTCATTCTATGCCTAGGTATCAAAGTAAGCTCTCTTGTTATTATTTCTCGTGTACAAAATTTGGACACAAAGAACATTATTGTAGATCCTATGATGTGGTATAATATAAAGGATATGAATAAGTACCTAGATGGAGACATGAGGACCAAATCAAAAGAATGACTCAGTCATTTCCACAAGCGTTGAATCTTGATATTAAATGTCACATTTGTCACAATTAAGGTCATATAACACAAGATTGCAAACTAAACTCTAGATGAAAAAATATCAACATTGGTATATGGGAAAGAGGTCACAAAGGACCTTTATTAGGTTTCATTTCTCAGATCTAATCCTTTGGAGAAATCTTCTTCAAGATAACTATTTATCAAATCAAAACTTAAAGAAGAATACATGTATGAGGGAAATATGTAGACTATGATTTAATGATGATATATTATATGTAAAAGTAGATTAAGCATATGCCAAGTACCTATAGATAAAGTAAAGAGCATGATATTAAGGGGAGTACAAGTCTAGTATGAACAACAATGGATGAATGGTCTCAAGGGGAGTACACGTCTAGTATGAACAACAATGGATGAATAGTCTCAAGGGGAGTACAAGAACAAGAAAAAATGGAATAATGATATGAGAACAAGAATAATAACTATGGTCTTAAGGGGTGATAGTATATCAATATGAAGGAAGCATGGCTCAGTCAGGTCGACAAGATCATCTAGGAACTGATACTCATGCAGGATCATCAACATGCACTTTTCAATAAATATTTGTAACCCTTTTCTATTGATTTCAAAGGGGAATAGAATACATTAGACATTGATGTAAAATTAACATTGACATAAGAAGGCCGTATTTGAATAGGGAGAGAATCCAAAAATTGTACTTGCAGAGAGAAATTTCATATAAAGAGTTTTTGAATTTTTTAGCATTAAATGCCCATCAATGTTTGATGGTCTTGCCATCAATGAAAAAGGGGGAGATTGTTGCACTTAGTGATTTCATTGATGACAACAAGATGTCAATTATGTTAGAGGGGATGTATGAGGCAACAATAATAGTTGATGACCCAAGAATAAGTGAGATTCGTTATGAAGTGATATGACAACTAGATCTTTCACAAGGTCTCATCACATGAAGATATGGGTTCTTGAAGTTATTTGAGTTTTTGATGAGGTTATTATGCTCAAAAGGTGATACAAGTAACATTATTGTGTAGACATTTTTGATATCTTTTCAATGATATATATGTCTTATAAAAGCCCTTTCCATATGAGAAATTATGGCCAATGGAAGTTTCAATATTAATTAAGGGAATAAAATTTAGGGCCAAAAACCACAAAATTTGATGTGTTAAACAATGGGAAAGTTCAAAGAAGATCCATTATTTGATAGATAAATTAACATCCATGGGCACACAAATTTTTTCACTACTTAACTTCAATAAATGACATGAATGTCATGGGGCAATCAAATATGCTTATGATAGGTCAATGACCAGATGCACATGAAGATACACAATTTTAATTAGTCACATTGAACCAACCAAATGATGACACATGGTAGTATCTTTCTTTATTATAATGTGGACCTATTGGTGAATGACATGTGTCACTATCCCATAGTTAGCATGACATATCAAGTAGATGACATCAACATAATGACTTGGAAACACTAGAGGCCACCACATGGTGTGGTGATTTGACACACTTTGGTTGGTGGAAAATATGAAATAGGGTGACAAATGGCACCCATGAAGGGATGCCATGTGGCTTTATGATGTCATGATGACATCATCAAGGAAACAATCAGTGATCCTTGGGTGTTGTTCATATGGGAAAAATCGCATCATCATGGAGTTACAGATATTCATCGATCATGGTCATATGGAATGGGCACATAGAACCATGGAAACAAATTTAACAAGACTTGCATCACAATATGTTGGTTGACTAGTTACAAAGAGAGGTTTCATGGGTGCTAAGGGTTAACCCCATAAGGATTTGGATCATCAACCAAATGTGTATATATATAAACACCAATATAAGTCCTAACATAATAATTCAAACAACAATTGCAAATATCCAACCAAGTATGTGGAAAAAATTTGAATATTTCTTAGGTGTGAAGGATTTGTATTGGTTTTGGTCCCGAATGAAGTTTTTGCTATGATGTATTTATTCACCGAAAGTTTTATTATTCCAATTTCTTAGTAGAAGTATGGTTGTATTATTTTGGTGGTCTGATCTAGTTTCAATGTTGACAAAATAACTCGTTTTTATGGCATAATTGGTTCCTATGTTTATAACCCTCTGGTAGTGGTTGAGTATAATGGTACAATTGAAGGAAGTATGATGGTGATCTTCTTTGGATAGAGATAGCCATAATATATTATCTATCGGAGTTTCATGACCATGGTAGTGGCTAGTTGGTAGAGGTCAATGAAATACAATTGGTGTCGTGTCAGATTGGCATAAGGATAGTCCATGGTGGTGCTTCACATCCTCATCTCCATTGGAGCTATAGTAATGAAAGTAAAAGAAAGGAAGGTGCATGGCTTAACAAGACACAATGTATAACAAATCTGGTAGGTGACGAGGATTGTAAAGTTGAGGTTACGAGTTCAATCTCCTTTCATTGGTAGGTCTGAATATTATTTATTTTATATTTACTATTATTTTATCACTTCTTTAACAATTAACAATGGCCAATGTCGAATTATGATAAAATATTGAAAGGCACCCAAAAAATATCTTTATGTAGAATATTTAAGTTAATATAAAATTTCATATGGTTATTTTGGATTTATGTGGTCAATATTTGTCCAAATTTGATTCTTGGAGAGGCTGTATAGTCAATGATCAAATATGAATGCAACCAAAGGGGTATGTTGTTTCTCTTCCTCTTGTTTGATGACCAAAATATCTTGTATGTGCTTTGAGGGTTTATGGACATGTTTTACTTTTCTTGGATACATGATGGAAAAGAAATCCAAGAAAGGGTTTGCGTGACCAAATTAATGAACTAATTGAAGCAAAGTATGGGAAACAATTTTACAGCTGGTACTAGTGATTGATATGACCTTTTTGGAAACATAATAGTTGTAGGTTTTGTTGCAGTGCCAATGATAGTGTCTAAAAGTTATAATTATAGTGATTGTGGTTATCATAATGTATGTGGGTTGTAGTGACAATGATGGTGGTAGTGATAGTTTTGTAGGTTGGTATCATGGTATAGGTTGTGATGATGACATCATATTACATATTATGATATTCATTTTAACTAATTGATATATAATTATAGTGGTTCCAGTTTGAAAATGAGATGAAATAGAGTTCCACAATGAAGTTGATCAAAGAGGTGAGTGCCTCCATTGAGGTTGAAGCATCAATCAAGTTGGAGCCTAGAGTAGCTTGGACCTTGCTCATTTTCGAGGTTGGATCCCACTCATTATCAAGGTTGGAGTCTAAATCAATTTGTATCATATAGTGAGTAGTTTCTTGCATCTTTTGAAGTTGGTGCCTCAATCAATTTGTAGCCTACCCCAAGTGGAAACTGTCATTTCTTGAGAGTAGTTTCCTCTAGTAGGTTAGATCCTACAAATTGATGTAATGAATTAAGTATAAAGAAAAATAATATTGGTTGATTTCTCCCATATGGGTTTCCATGTAAAAAGAAAATATGTCTCTTTGTGATGTAATGTCTTCTTATGTTATTGATAGCTTCTTAATATGTTATTAATATGATGATGCATTGTTATAGTTTAAGATGTAATGCTTATGATTAATAGCTTTATGGTTGTATGTTTAAGAAATGTTATGAAATTGTAAATTTGAACTCACATTGATGTACGCCACCCCCTCTAAGTGTGACCTTTGGGCCAACACTTCTACTCAATTCATTTGTAATTTTGTTTTCCTTTCCCTTGATGTGTTTGGTTTGAAAATCAAATTCACTAAGAAAATCCATCCAGCTTACTTGTCTTGCATTTAAATCTAGTTTACTAGAGAAATACTTCAACTTGATATGATTAGTTACCTATGAAAATTTATTTCCAAAGCGTTAGTGCTACCACATTTTCAAAGCATTAATTAATGACTTTAATTCTAGGTCATACACAACATAATTATTTTCATGCTCCTTTATCTTCTTAGATTAATAAGCTATAACATAGTTATCTTTCATTAAAATTCCACCTAATCATAAACAAGCATCTATACATGTTAATTAATATTTATTGGGATATAAAATGTTAGATATGGGAGCTATAACTAATAAATATTTTAGTAGTTTAAAACTTTCATGACACTTTTTGGTTCGGATAAATTTTACTTGTTTCTTTTGTAAAGATGTTATAGGGTAGGCTAGCTTAGAAAATCATTTAACAATCCTATGGTACTATTATTTTATTCCCATAAATGTTCTGGTGTCAGCTACATATTTAGGAATAAGCCAATTAAGAATTTCTCTTATCTTTTCAAGGTCTACTACAATTCCCTATTTTGATATTACATGCCCCAAATACTGAATCTGATATTGATAAAAATTACACTTACTAAATTTGGAACATATATGATGCTTTTTGAGTGTTTTCAATACTATTCTTAAGTTTTTTCATTTCTTTATGGTGTTTTAGAGTAAAACAGAATGTCATCAACGAATATCAACACAAATTTCTCTAAGTATTAGTTGAAAACACTACTCATTAGCAACATAAAAGCGGTTGGGGAATTTGTGAGTTCAAAAGGAAGAAAAATAAATAATTAATAATTTCCATATATGGTTCTAAAATTAGTCTTATGTATATCCTCATATTTTATTATTATTTGGTGGTAACTAGATCTCAAGTTTGTCTTAGGGAAAAATGTTTCTCCCCTTACCTAATCAAATACATCATTAATTCTAGGTATTGGGTATTTATTTTTTATTGTCAACTTGTTTAACTTTCTATAATCAATACATAACCTAAGTGTCCCATACTTCTTCCTTACAAAATGTGTCGGTGATCACCAAGGTGAGACACTTCATCTGATATATCCCTTATCCAACAATTGCTTAAGTTTCCTCTTTAACTCAGTTAACTCTAGTACACACATTATACAAGGTTCCCTTGATAGTAGTGTTACTCTAGGTACTAATTCAATGGTAAAATAAATGTCTCTTTTTATTGGTTTTAGGGTCCTATAATTTTTATAGGATTGCTTGGTTATAGCTTATCATTATTATATTTGAGATGTAAATAATATTTCATCCTGCAAATTATTTCCAAAGAGACACCAAGTACTAAGATTTGAGGAGATTTGTTGCATGAAAATATTTGGATTTTGATCAAAATACAGGTCTTTTTATTAGAAAGAGCTCAGAAGCATCTTTCCAACGGTATATCCTGCGCTCAAATCCGATTCCTGGATTGAAATATAGGCTAGAATGAAGATTTTACTTCAAAAGAAGATAAAGGGTTGGGGAGTATTTCTTCTACAATTTTAAATTGTATTTGCATTTATCCTTTATTAAAAAATAATTCTCCCCCTTTTATGAACATGAAATATGATTTTAAATCTAAGTTGGGACCCTCAAAGTGCCACCCCATTTTCACAGAATCCTATTCATTCATAACTTTACCCGTAATCCATTATCCCTCTGTTATCATAATAATTCCCAAACTCTAGCCATGTTCCCCTTTGTATATTTTAATATCATAAACCATGTCAAAAGTCCCTTTTTAATATATAACTATCGCATATATTAAAAATTCCCAAACATAAAACCTGCACTACCCCCGATGAGATAAACCAGAACCCACTCCCGGAGGCAAAATGACATAAAACGCAATCTAATAAGATGTCGGGTCTTCCTTATTCAATCCCCCATGTAATACATAGCCCCATCCCAATGTGATTGTGATATAGCGAAAGCCCCCGGATAGATTCAATATATTATATGGTGAATTTAAAAGGTTCTTGGGTCCGACTCTATAGAGAATCCCGTATATATAAACAAAGCCTCTCCCATTGCGACTGTGATATGGTATAGGCTCATCCCAAATGCAATTCATTATATATTATCTTTAAAGCGACCTTCAGCTCTACTCCCTTGGAAAATAACTATAAAATGTATTGTATAAGCCTCGACCTTGCTACGATTGTGATAAGAAAGAGGGTCGCGTGTTAAAAAACCCTTCATCTCTCAATGGTCTAAATTAAATCCACCCATATCAATGGTAGAGGAAGACTTCATACCCCTCTGAGCTCCATTTCAAATTATTCAAGGTGGGGTCCAAACTTAGTGCTCTATGTCATCCTCTCCATACTTCTGATCCCCCCCTCTCATATGTTATTGTAGCACCCCCCCTCCGAAAAACGAATTCCTTTGACTTTTCAAACCCGACTCCACCTCAACTTCATCTCCTGACCTCCATCTAGAATGCACAAACTCATCCACGCATGTCCGCTATCACAAAAGTATATCTATTTCCCCCAATCCCCAACTCCCATGTCACCCTTCATGATATCAATTTGTGATTTGAAAGAACTAGCCCCCCTTTACTGTGGTTATATTATTATTAAACATCATTTCCCCTTAATATTAATTTCCTAATTTCCCAATATTCTATAAAAAACAAAAATTAAATTAATGTAAAAGGGAAAATGGTTAAAATTTGATAGTAGAAAAAATAGAAGCAAATGGATAGAGGATAGTGAGACCACTTTCAACATGTTTTTAGCAGCAGAAAATGGACAGAGGACGATGAGCACACTTTCAACATGTTTATAATAATATCTTGAATTTTGTTTCAAGATATTTGTATAGATATTTGTAACAAATCTTGATATTTTAAATCAAGATATTTTGGAATAAACTTATAAATGATTCATCATTTGAAGTAAGAGTGGTTGAAATTTGTACACAAGAAAGTTATTGTATATTTTTCAAGCCTCAGTGGGTTGATTAGTAATAAAAAGTACATTCTTCATAGGATTCATGTGTTGGATTATTTGGTGAAGTGATTCTCTCACTATCGATGTGTTTATTCCTTGGTTTCCATACTTCTATGGTTTCCCTATGAAACTCCTTTGAAAATATGAGATAAATCCCTATTAAGTTTGTAGACTCCATTGCCCAATGACCCTTCCCTTGCTATTCCAACAAAACCAATTCATAAATAAAACTCCCAACCCTCCTAACTAGCCTAATATATAAACACAAAAAAGTTAAATCAAACAGATAGTTCCCTCTCTGAAGCTGGTATGGCTAGATCCCAACATCCAAAGTGGTTTGTGGTTACCTTGGTGATTTTCTTCTGCAACCTCAGAAAATTACAGAGTGCTAACAAGTGGTAATCCAATAATTTTATCCAGGAAAAATCTTTGAATTCCTACGCCACTTTAATGTCATCCAAAGTATTTGTTTTTTTCCTCGAGTTAAATATTCCACTTGTACTATAAAGAGATAAAACCCCCCTTATTGCACATAATTTTAACTACAAGGATGATATCTATCTTGTAGAGATTGATTGGGTATGCCTCTAATATTTTGTGCTGCCCTTTCAAGATTGATACAAATAAAAATCTTTTTCAGGTAGTTAATACTTTCTCTATATGTTTTTATAAACAATTTCTCCAAATTGATTTCTCAATTCCAAAGGATTGATTTCTAAGTCATGCAATGCTTGGATACTCAAACTAGTTTACAATTGCTATCACATTTCATTCTCATTTCCACTTCAGACGAGGAACTCAAATTCCTTACATGCACTAGATATTTTGGGCTTATTGATTAGTTAATTGGTAGATCTTCGAGTTAGACTATTGTCCCACTCCACAACTGACCTTCAACTAACTATTTCAATAGTTAGAGGTTAGTTAGTTGAATACAACTAAAAATAACTGAATTGGATTACTAAAATTTAGCAATCAAACACGCATAACTGAACTCCAAGCCCTCTAAATCGAATTTACAAAGGTAAGTGAGTGACAAGATCCATGTCACACTAGTTAAAGCCTCCAAGTTGTCCTACTGATGTGCAAATTCGATTTACTCAATTTGACTAAGGCTAAAGAAAAAATGAGCCTTTCTTACTACATTTGTTTTTCAATACTCCCTCTGAGCTAGAAAGGAGGTTTTCACCACCCCTATCTTGCACCTGTAAAATCAAAATTTACCACTTGATAATTCCTTTTTCAATATGTCACCATCTTTTTGCTTAGTTGGAATGTACTGTAGCAACATAATTCTCCTCTGTACACAGTCCTGCAAATGATGATACCATATATCAATGTGCTTGGACATGTCATGAAATACTAGATTATCATAGATCTTAATGAAACTTTGATTATCACAATATATCATTGTCAAATCCATCTTCCTACTGAAAAGTCCCACAAGTCTTCTCCTCATCCATATGGCCTCACATGTTTCTTGACTTGAAACCATGTATTCAACCTCTGTTGAGCTAAGTTCCATACACCTTTGCTTCATATTGTACTAGGAAATAGCTGCAGACCCAACACTGAGGATAACACCACTGAGGTATTTTTCCTTCCTAATGGACTCCCTGGCCAATCTGCATTGGTGAAGCCTTGGAGCTTCACTCCCTTTGTCCTCTTATACCGTAATCCATACTCTATAGTGCCTATGAGATATCATAACACAGGCCTTGTTTCCTTCCAATACAACATGGCAGGCCTCACTATAACTTGACTTAATTGGTTTACTACATAGAACATGTCGGGTCTTGTGTTCACATGATACATCAAAGACCCCAAAAGCTTCTTGTAAATGGTAGCATCAAAATCTTCAACTGAAGTGGTATTCTCCTTGCTCTAGTTTGTACGTAGAGTTGTGTCCATGGGCTTATAGCTCTCCATGTGAAATATTTGAAGTATTTCAGATGCATACTTCCCATAACACATAAAAAGTTTGCTATCACCTTGCCATACTTTTAGCCCAAGGAAATAATGCATGAGGCCCATGTTTTTCATCTCAAATTCCCTTGCAAGATCCTCTTTCCAAGAATTGATGAATTGCTAATCACCTGTCAATATTAAATCATGAAAATACAAAACAAGAATCTGAAGCTTACCATCCACCACAATGTGATATGGGTTTGCATATACTTCCCTTTTGGTGAAGCCTAATCCACTAAGACAGCTATCAATCCAAGTGTACCATGCTCAGGGTGCCTGTTTGAGACCATACAATTCTCTCCTGAGTCTACACACGCGATTCTCAATCATATGTCTCAAATCCTTCTGGTTTCTTTATGTAAATTTCCCCCTCAATAAGGTCATTGAGAAAGGTAGTCTTCACATATATTTGGTGGATTTTCAATCCCATCCATGCAACCAAAGATAGAATTGATCTAGTTGAGTAATATCATGCAACTAGTGCAAATGTTTCGTCATAGTGCACTCCCTCTATATGAGAGAATCCTTCAGTTAGAAATATGGTCTTGTACTTTGGTGCAGGGCTACCACCCGCACATATACCCATAGTATGCATTTTACACAATAATGAATCTACACCTGTCCCAGGATATTTAACTCAACGAAGGAGTCAAATCTACAAACCATAAATGGTCAAGTGGCCCTCGTATAAGTTCCTTTGAATCAAAACTTTAATCACCCCACCTGAAACCTCTATTAGGGTTATAATATGAACCCTTCAGAACCACAATTCACACACACACACACACACACACACATATGTAAGCTTACTATATGCTTTGGTTACACATATATTAACCCAAAAAACTATTGACACTTTTCCACTTTATATTCCATTACAAAGGGAAATACTCCCAAACACATTTTCCGCTTTATTATGGCTTTAGAAAAGATTCCAGTGCCTTACCTTTATCACAATTTCTAAATAGCTTCCCCGCAGGTCATACACATATATTCCATCACCCTTTTCCAACTCCGACCTCCTCCTATTGGAGCAATAACACATGCTTTTATGTTAAAAGACCCGCACCATATAAATATCATAATATTAATCAATTGGGAATACAAAGGAATTCTTGCTCCAATCGCATACGCTGGATTTCAAATTCATTACAACAATGACTATAATATCATCGGGTCCATTGACCACTGTTTCTACACTATTTCTCTGATATTTGCTAGATCGATGCCCGATAGCCGACAATCTCAACGTTGATCGCCAATATATTGCTATCGACGATATCACAACAGTCATACGCTACTTACCCTTGGCACCTCTGATTGTCGATATGCGATTAAATCGTGATCGTTGATCTGGCCATGATCCAACAGTCCCCGATTAATCTCTACTCACTCTTATTCCAATAACTTTAAAGGGACTCCCGCTGATGTGATTGATTCTCAGCCATTGATATAATTGATCAAATGGTTGCTGAGTGTTGAACTTCACTTCTCCACTCTTCCTCTTTTTACTTGGGTTTTCCGTGTTTCCTTCAGTTTCTCCGTTTATTCAGAGTTTCTTTAAGGTTTTGCCTTACACCCTTTCGCTACTCACTCTTCCTCCTGGGCTTAACTCCTTTAGTGAATTCTTGCTTCGCAATTTTACCCCAGATCTCTACTCTAGTCTTTGATTGGATTCAATGATCCTTTGTGGTTCCTTTGTTAGTAGTAAGCCCCAGCATACTTCAGAACTCTACCTGCACTATGTCACAGAACCTACGAGTTCAACATAGTAATTCAAACATTCATGAAATACTTTTCAATACTCTGACACAGTCAGGAACCAACATCTACATATATTAATATAAAATAAAAGATTACATCCGAGACACTTTGGTCTCATGCACACACATAGGCCCGATTCTCCTATTAGTGGCTTCCTGATGTTGAACGCGCAGGTTCACTTATTTATAAGAATGCATTGGATTGGATCATTGGAGGATTTGATCACCCCTCTAACAAAAGCCCTAAATCTCCCTGCATGCATACATATGTGGTAGATAAGTCTCCTTGAGACTTATCCATTCCATATTTTCCTCTGTTTTAAAACAAAAAAGTCTTCTTATCAACTTCCCATTTAATGCCTAAAAACTCTCTCTTGTTACTAGAATCATGGAATTGTTTAAGAGTTGGATTTGACTTCTACCACTCATGTTCTCATTTATTTATTTTTGAGAGCATTTACATATTCTCCCATTATCTAATTAAATCACACTTAAAGGATAAATATTGCCTTAACTTGATACTTAGGAAAACTATTTCCTAAAATGCATGATCCCCTATGTTTACTATTTACAATGATTTTCCTTGGGCTAAATGCTCCTGCATCAGACTCCCAAAGTAGAAAATATTCATGATCTCTTGATCATGTGTCTTCTGGTCTTGGTTTTCTTGGATCCCACACTTTTTTCTGTAACTATCCAGATGCTTTATTCCTTTGCTGCCGCTGCACTTCTACTATCTTTTGCTCCATTTTCTTCTTCCTGTCAATCAGGTTCAACTTCTGATTGATCTTGCTTGCTGTTGTTACTATTTTCCTCCATTTGAATTGCTTCATCATCTGCTGCCACATTTCTTCAATTTCTATGTCCAGCATATCTTTGGGCTGGTCCATCTTTTGCTCCTTACTTCTTCCTCTTTCTTTGTGTTTCAGGGTGTTGTTGTTGTCTTCTATGTTGGCTTTGCTTACTACCATTATATATATTGTCGTAGACTTTGCCTCCACTTTTGCTTGGTTTGCTTTACTGACTCGTGTTTTACTTGCTGCCTCCCTATCATCCTTACCCTCTTTCATGATTGGATCATGACTGTTCAACACTTTTTCCAGCAAATTAAAATCTTTGTTCCATGGATTGAATTATTCCATAAAGTATTCTTCTTTCATCTTTACTTGGCTACTCATATGTGCCAAATCTCCTCTAGCAATTGCAACAAACCCTACATTCACAAAACACTTGTTAAAATTAAAAAAATAAGGCCTTGGTGCCTCTTCTTTCTTTGGCAACATTTCAGTTTGTTGCCCTATTTCCTCTTCCTCTATCAGCATACCAGTATGCTAATTCGAATTCTTAGCATAATTCATGAGACTGTCCATTAGTCTCTCTTCCACACCATTTGTTCTAATGATGCCTTCCTACTCTTGTCCATTGTAGTGAACTCCTCCTCCTTTAACCTCCTGCTAGTTATCTTTACTTTGAAATTGTTTGATTCCTACCACCTCTTTACAATTTTCAAACAATCTCCACTCAATATTTTTGATCACATACTCATACTTGTTCATGCTGTTTAATGAACCTGCAAAAAAATTATTGCATCTTCCTATCTCCATGCCTACTTGAGACACATCTTCTTCTTCAGAAACTGTAACTACAGCTTCTGTTCTACCATCATGTTCTCTCATCAGTTTCTCTAGCAGTTTAAAGAGGACTTGGAGACAAAACAAAGGACAATCCATTCAAAGGACAGTTGGAATGGTGAAACAAGATCTTGCTGAGATCTTGGAAGTGAGGTAATGTGTTCTATTTTAAATTAGGAATGTGTGTTTTTTATACTAATGCACAGGTGATAGCAAGAGAAGATGTGAGAAGAACATGTGATTCCTTAAAGACAGAGTAAGGAGAATAATCTAAAGGAGAAGTGGTAATGAACCTGAAGAATCCAACAAGAGACTAGACCAAGAAGACAACTAAAGTGTTCTCAAGAGAAAGTTAGAGATTGCAGAAGCCTAGAAGGAGCAAAGGTGTTGTTCAAGAAGAGGTTCCAGATACAGGATACATGCTTACCAAAATATTGAGTGAGGAGAGCTTAGTGAGGTAAGATTGTAGCCAGGAGGACTAGTTGTTGCAGAGGCTTGTTGCAAAAGAGCTCATGAAGAAATAAGAGAAGAAGATTGCTACTAATAGTCATAACAGAGGTTCAGAAAGAAGCCACCATAGAAGATATGAGAAGAAGGGTGCCAAGGAAAATGGAAAGAAGATGATTCAAGAGGAAATTGAAAAAGAGGTTGCTAAATTAAAAGAACAACTCAATGCATTAAGGAGAATGCTTGAGGAAAGCCAAAGACTAGGTTGGGTCTTGAGGAAGAAGCTAGTAGAAGGGCATGAGATGCAGAGAAGGATGCAACAAAAGAAAGTGAAGTGATTGAAGGGAAAACTCAAGGAAGTTGAGTTAGAAATGGAAGAATCCATATGTGAACCAGAACAAGGAGAATTTCTAGGAGATATTGAAGATGAAGACTTGAAGACTGAAACTTCAAGTAAGGCCGAAGGGTCACATGGTTTTAAATCTGATAATTTTTGTATGTTTGTAGGTGAAGGAGAATTGGATGATATTTGTGGAGTACTAAGGAAGGTATGTTTCGATGGTCATTTTGGTATCTTTTCATTAGAACTCAAAAGCCTTTTGCATGGGAAATTTAGATAATGATAAGAATTTATAACGAAACACGAGAGATTAATGAGAAGCACTTATAATTGTCATTTCTATGTGCAGGAGGGAGGAAAAGCGGAAGGTGGCCATTCCAAAAGTAAAGATAAAGATGAGCTAACTGCTGTCCCTTTGACGGAAGACCGGAAGCGAACCAGATCAAAACGGATCAACCCAAGAAAGGACGCGGAGATACCAACACGGAACAGAAGAGGGAAGAAGTAACACAGTATTAATGATTTTGTGAATCCCTAAGGATCTTAGATCCTGAGGGATCGCTATTTTATGCATGCCCAATTCAATTTTGATGTTTATTTGCTTGCGTTGACAAGGGCAGAGCAGCATGATACCACCTACCCGATTTCAAGCTTACCGGGGCTAAACAGGGTTCCTACCTGTTTTCTGTATCTAGATGTCTCTGCCATCTCCCGTATAAAAGGGATAACAGTGTTGGCTACAGGGGAGAATCTTTATGTAATTTCTTTCAAGAAAGATCAGGACTATGATCTTTATGTTCTATTGAAGAATTGAGTTCCTGTAATTTTATTGCATGCCTTAATACAGACTTGTTCGCTCTTTTATCTTTGAGCCTGGATCTATCTTAAGCGATGTACCCTTGGAGGCTAAGGGCCTGACCCTAGAGGACACTTGCTCTTGTACTATTACGCGTGGTTTTCGTGTGGTTTGTTCATAGACGTAATCTGGTAATCTGCTGTGTTTTAAGAATATTCTATTACATGCTCTGTTATAATTAACTCATTTCGTGTTCTTGAACTTTATATTGATGCTATGCCATTTTACCAATCCTTTAAGTATTTATTAATCTCTACAGGACACTGTTACTCTATTACAGAATTTATCACGATTGTGTTTTGCATTATAACAAATCATCTTGGAAGGTTTGTTTTCATATGATTACTGAATGTTATTATTCGTGAGATGCAATCGCATGCGTTTATCCAGATTAATAACAGAAGCAGATTGAGTGTGTGGTGTTTCTAAGGTTTTGATCGACAGGGCTGTTCCATCATATCTGTACATATTTTAAGACTGAAGGATTGATGTTTTGATTGGAGTGATTGAATAGAATTACAGCTTAAGGAACTTGGTTATTGTTTATTTCGACTGCTATTCTATTTCTGAATTGCTGTTCCATTTCCAGATTGCTAATTTGTTGTTTCTTAAGGATAGACTCAAGCTGTAGTGGGCTCCAGCATCTGCTACTTGGCCCCCAGGACCTCTGATCTGCTCCCATCAGCTATGAAAGGGATGTGTTATTTCTACCAAGCCCTTGGCTGATGTGCTTTTCTATTTCATTGCTATTTCCTTTACCTTCTGTTTCATTTCTAGTCATTAAGAACGGTCCTGGGCTGTAGCGAGCCCCGCATCTACTATTTGGCTCCCAGACCTCTGATCTATTCTCATCAATTATGGAAAGGATGGGTTATTGCTACCGAACCTTCGGCTGATGCAATACTTAGTGTGGTTTAGTCTTTGAAGTAGTTAAGTTGTGAATTTACTTTCGTAGTTTTTAAATAGCTGTACTACAAGCATTACTCTGGCAAGTGCTAAAGCCTTAGACTGAGACACTCTTTGAAATAACCAGACGTCCCCGAACTGATATATTAATGTGAGGTAACTATAGGTGAAAGAGACCCTTTTTATAGCTCTACATTTTGGTGCCGTTGCCGGGGAAAGAGTGTAGCCATTTGTCTTTTTCATAGTAGTGTACGAACCTGCTAGGGAAGAATTGGGTTTTTAAAATGGAAGGTAAGAACCTACATGCGGAGCATGTAAAAGCCCTGCTCCTTTGCCCGCTTTCCTGCAGAATTACTGTTATCTGCTTAAAACTTAGTAGTTAAATTGAGTGCATGACTAAGCAGAAAAAGCCGGAGAAAAATCCCAAACCGTTAGCAAAACCAGAAAAAGCTAAGGGATCAGTGACCCTTGGTCGATCAACATACATAGACGAAATCTATAAGAAAGCCGAATCTCAACCTTCAGTAGGACTCAGGAAGGTTACTTCCAAACAGCCTACTAGTTCCCTTCAGGCCTCAGGCTCACCATCTGAAGCCTTTGCTGAGGTGCATAGTCAGACTGACGAACAGGACTTTCAAGAAATTGAAAATTCTATTCTAGAATGACTACAGGAAGGGAATCTCAGTAATCTTTGTGAAGGAGAAGGGGAAACAGGGGAAACTAAGGAGCCAAGATCTCCTCCTAGGATAACTCAGCTATTGAATAGCCCAGACAAGGGGAGCGCGGTAAAAATTATTATTGAAGACACCCTATTTCCTCAGACAGAAATTCCAGATAAAGGAAGTGTTATTAAAACTGTTCCTGTTGAAAACATTCCCCCTCAACCTAGGAATACCCTCTTAGATCTTTGAGAAGGTTATTGGCATATATTTGACCCAATGGCTCAAAATTAGCCAAACACCCAAACCTCTACATTACAATACCCCATAGTGGATTCCACAGCAAATGCTCCTATGAAAGCAATCCCCCTTCAACACATTCCCACATTTCATGGACTTACATCAGAGGACCCCGATGCATTCTTATTCGAATTTGATGTGCTATGCAGGGGATATCATTACCCCACTGACCCCCAGAAACTAAAATTGTTCCCTTCCACTTTGAAAGGGGCAGCTTTAAGATGGTTTATGGGATTAGGTGGTGGAGTTATAAATAACTGGGAACAAATTAAAGAGTCTTTTTTAAAAAAATACCAAGATTACTGTAGGTCTAGAGAACTAAAATATGAGATATTTCAGATGATAGCTAGACCAAATGAAATATTAGAGGAATACGTGGAACTTTTCCAGTATAATCTACAAAGATCCCCTTATGCATCGTTGCCTTTTCCTGATAACGTGTTGAAAACAACATTAATAAGAGGCATGAAAGAACAGTGGATTGAAACATTAAACATTATGGGGAAAGGGGACATATATCAGGAAAGTTTTGGTGACATAATTGATTTATGTATCAGGAGTTTGAGAGGCAGTACATGAATCAAACCAACAGAACATGATTGATTTGCACGAGAAAACAAAATTTCATCAGAAGGAGTGACACGAGTAGAAATTGGGAATTTATTTGAAAATTTTAAAACTGATATACTAGGAACACCGACTACACAATTGGAAGTTTTGCAAGCTAAGCAGAAACAAATGGAGGAAGAACAAAATATGGAAATCTTCTGCTCCAGGTGCAGGAAGAAGCATAGCCATAAGGAATGCCCACTAGATACAATTCAGACATGTGCCATTTGCACAAGAGATCACTCTATAGAAAGTTGTCCCTCATTACCTGGACTGAAAGCAGTATATAAGGAAGCAGAAGAAGAACCAGAGGCAGTATATTTACTTAACCAGTGTCGTCAGTGGCAGTCGTGACAAACTGGTATGTTTTCAGACCCAGCTTCTTCTTTTCAGTATCTGCAGTACAATACTCAACAATATAATACATGGCAAAGTCAGTTTCAACCCCCATTTCCAAACTGGTCATCACAGTCGTACCCTTCTGTAAACCCGTGGCTAAGTCAGACAAGCCAATCTGGTTGGTCGAATCCTCCTTATCCCCCACCATACTGGCAAAGCAACCCATATCCACCACAATGGACTCCCCCCACTTCACAAGGTTCAGTCTGGCAGAATAACTGGCAGAGACCAACACAACAGCCAGTAGGAAACATTCCTTTCCCTCAACCTACATTGCCAGCTTTACAGCAAAACCCCCAATCTAATCTCAGACCCCAACTCCCAGCCCAGCCCAGCCCAATCCCAATCCAAATAACAGATCGGTCCAAGCACTCCAAATTTTAGAAACACCAGAAGAAGGACCCGAGCTGAGGGAGTGCAATGATCTGTAGCTAAGATCTAGGTGTATTATTCAAACAGAGGGAAACAAAATAGTTCAGATTGAAGATCAGTTACCTAGAGAACATCTATCACAAGAAGAGGATGAACATAGACAACAAACTCAGAATCAAGCAACTACATCCTCTCCCCCGTTCGCAGAACGTTTAGTCATACCTCGACCTATACAGCAACCTAATTTTGATATTCTGGGAGAATTAAAAAATTTGTACATAAAAATCCCATTCCTTCAGGCCATTCAGGACATCCCGATATACGCTAAAACTATTAAGGAATTATGCATAAAAAGACCGAGAAGGAATGTAATAGATAATCCAAGAGTTCAAGTAGTTGACACTTTATCTGACCTATTATCAGGAAGGAAACACCTATTAAGTATGAAGACCCAGGAAACCCAATAACAACTGTTCAAATTTATGGCCAAACCTTAACCAATGCCTTAGTTGATCTTGGAGCTGCAATCAATATATTGGCCACTTCCACTTGCCAAAAGTTAGGAATTACATCTGCAGAACCCACTTCAACTTTGCTGGAATTGGTTGATCGATCTGTGGTTAGGCCAAAAGGCATACTGCATGATGTTATGGTCTCGGTTGATTCCTGGGAATACCCAACTGATTTTATAATAATAAACCCTAAAACCCGACTACATAGACATCCATTGATCTTAGGAAGGCCTTGGCTCGCCACCGCTGATGCCTATATTGACTGTTGGCAAGGGAACATGATCATAACTAAGGGGGCAGATATTAATAACTTAGTACTATATCCCCCAGTGTAGCCAAGCATTACAATAGTTAAAACTAATAGGCACCCTATATCATATCTTACTGACAACATTAGATCTCCATTAACTATACAAGAAGCGCTAGAGTTCAAAGATCAAACAGAAGATGATGCCATTAGTAACTTTATTAGTCAAACTAAACTCACATCTCGTACCCAGTGTCATATGATAAAAGCAGCATTTGATAACGAAGTAGAGGAGGAACCTTTGAAAGATGTGCATGACCATACAATCCTTGTCACTTCAGTTGCACATAGTAAAATTGTGGAAATCGAACCTGGGAAGACCTTAAACATTAACGCCCACCTTACATCGAAACAAGAAACAAAACTCATCCATATTTTAACAAAATATAAAGATGCATTTGCATGGGATTACCCCGATATGAAAGGAATTGATCCTCAATTGTGTACACACCACATCTACATAGAAAATGATGCAAAACCCGTTAGACAGCCTCAGAGAAGACTAAACCCTCATCTAAAAGAAGTAGTAAAAGCTGAGCTCCAAAAACTTTTAGATGTTAACTTCATCTACCCTATCTCTGATAGTAAATGGGTCTCCCCACTTGTGGTGGTACCGAAAAAGAATGGGAAGTGGAGAATCTGTGTGGACTATAGAGAACTAAATAAGGCAACGCAGAAAGATCACTTTACTCTCCCATTCATTGATCAAGTATTGGATACTTTGGCAGGAAAGAAATTCTTTTCTTTTCTTGACGGCTTCAGCGGGTATAACCAAATACAGATTGCCCCTGAAGATCAGGATAAAACTACTTTTACTTGTCCTTGGGGAACATTTTCCTACCGAGTTTTACCTTTTGGTTTATGTAATGCCCCTGCCACATTCCAAAGGGCTATCCTTAGCATATTTTCAGATCTAATAAATGAAGGACTGGAAGTATATATGGATGATTTTACCCCATACGGAGAGGAGTTCGATCCAGCATTGGAAACACTAGAAAAAGTCCTACAACGCTGTATAGCTACCAGGCTTTGTCTAAGCCATGAAAAATGCTACATGATGATGACAGAAGGACTTATTCTAGGACACTATATTTCAGCAACCGACATTCAGGTAGACCCAGCCAAAATCCAAATAATTTTGCTTATTCCTACTCCTACTACTCAAACAGAGGTACGTAGCTTTCTTGGATTCTCTGGTTATTACAGAAGATTTATAGAACATTATTCACGTATTGCTACACCATTGTATGCACTAAATGGTAATATTGATTTCCTTTGGATAGAGAAATGTGAACGTGCTTTCAATTATCTGAAAAATCTTGTATCTACAGCCCCAGTCCTTCGGGGACCAAATTGGGATTTTCCATTCTAGATATCATCCGATGCCTCAGATACAGCCATTGGAGCGGTCCTTGGCTAGGAGGAGGATAGAAAACCATACGCCATTTATTACATTAGCAAAAATCTATCCCCTACTGAATTAAATTATACTGTCACTGAAAAGGAATTTCTAGCTGTTATACATGCTATCCATAAATTCAGACATTACATCATTGGATATCCCGTTATCTTGTACACAAATCATTCTGCTATAAAATATTTAGCAAATAAGCCTGTCACAAATGGCAGAATAACCAGATGGCTGATTTTATTGCAGGAGTTTGACATTACAATCAAGGATCGACCCAACAAAGAAAACCCGGTAGCTGATTTCCTCTCAAGAATGCCAAAACCAGTCGATGCAGCAGCAGTTGAAGATCGGTTTCCAGATGAGCATCTCTTTGTTGTTGCTGTTCAAACGCCCTGGTATACTGATGTCACCAATTACCTAGCAATAGGTAAGTTACCAAAACATCTAACCCCTAATGAGCAGAAACAGATTGTCCAACGAAGTACCAGATTTTCTTGGATTGGGGGCTATTTGTTTCACACAAGGGCAGACATGCAAATCAGGAGGTGCGTTCGACAAGATGAAATTTTTGATATATTGAAAACATGCCATAACCAACCATGTGGTGGACATTTTGCTAATCGTAGGACTGCACATAAAATATTACATACAGGGTATTATTGGCCCACAATTTTTAAATATGCAAAGAAATTTGTCCAAGCATGTGATAGTTTCAAGAGGGCGGGACGCCCTAGTCACTCAGATGAGATGCCTTTGAAACCACAGTTAGTCATCGAACCATTTGAGCGATGGGCCCTTGATTTCATCGGGCCAATCAACCCACCATCAAACCAGAAAACATACATTCTAGTGGCAACATAATATGTCACCAAGTGGGTTGAAGCAGAAGCCTTGCCCAGAGCTACCGAATAATCTGTTATACAGTTCTTGCTCCATCTATTTGTGCGCTATGGCCTCCATAGAGAAATAATCACAGATGGAGGGCCACAGTTTGCTGGGAATCGAATAGCGGCAACACTCAACAATTATCATATTCAGCATAAAATGACCACCCCATATCACCCACAGGCAAATGGGCAAGTAGAAAGCAACAACAAGATAATAGAAATGATTCTAACTAAAACAGTTGCATCACATAGACACGATTGGGCTGCCAGACTACTAGAAGCACTGTGGGCTTATAGAACAACATGGAGAAGCACCACTGGCCACTCACCTTACCAGCTCATGTTCGGAAAGCAACCTATCTTTCCTATAGAATTTGAAATCCAGACATTACGAACAACACAAGAAGTTGGGTTAGACTTAACCGAGGCACAAACTAATCGATTGCAACAGATTAATGAGCTAGATGAAATTAGGCTCTCTGCACTTCAACACACTGCCCTGATACAACAGCAGAGAGCTAAATGGCATGATGCTCCCATAAAAAATAGAGTCTTCCATGAAGGAGGCTGGGCTCTTTTATATGACTCTAGATTTCAGGACTTCCTCGGGAAACTCCGGACTTGTTGGTTGGGACCATATGAAATTCAGAAAGTACATGACAATGGTACCCTCACATTGATTACTATTGATGGTTCTGGGTATACCTTTAAGGAAAACGACCATCGAGTCCGTCTCTATCGCAAACCACTTACTCGGCAGTCCTTCTGCCAACAATTAAGCCAAGATTCAGATATGGAGATCTTACGGGAGGAAGACAAGTCTCCTCCACCTGTAACTCACTAAGAAGTTTACTTTTCTTTACAATTTGTATATAATTGTTTGAATTATTTTTGTACATATTTTTTATAGCATGTTTTGATTTTTGCTGTTCCTTTTCCAAAAGGAACAACACTTGTGATTTTTGCTGTTCCTTTTCCAAAAGGAACAACACTTGTGATTTTTGCTGTTCCTTTTTCAAAAGGAACAACACTTTTGATTTTTGCTGTTCCTTTTCCAAAAGGAACAACGCTTGTTGATTTTTTGGCGTTCTTTCCAAAAGGACAAACTTTTGATTTTTTGCTGTTCCTTTTTCAAAAGGAACAACACTTGTGATTTTTGCTGTTCCTTTTCCAAAAGGAACAACACTTTTGATTTTTGCTGTTCCTTTTCCAAAAGGAACAACACTTGTGATTTTTGTTGTTCCTTTTCCAAAAGGAACAACACTTTTTGATTTTTGATGTTCCTTTTCCAAAAGGAACAACACTTGTGATTTTTGCTGTTCCTTTTTCAAAAAGGAACAACACTTGTGATTTTGCTGTTCCTTTTTCAAAAGGAACAACACTTGTGATTTTTGTTGTTCCTTTTTCAAAAGGAACAACACTTGTGATTTTTTCTGTTCCTTTTTCAAAAAGGAACAACACTTGTGATTTTTATTGTTCCTTTTTCAAAAGGAACAACACTTGTGATTTTTGCTGTTCCTTTTTCAAAAAGAACAACACTTGTGATTTTTGCTGTTCCTTTTTCAAAAGGAACAACACTTCTGATTTTTGCTGTTCCTTTTCCAAAAGGAACAACACTTGAGTATTTTTGCTATTCCTTTCTCAAAAAGAACAACATTTGTGTGTTTTTTCTATCTCTGAAAGAAACAACACTGTTTGATTTTTGTCGGTCTTTTTCCAAAGGAACGACACTTGTTTGATTTTACTGAACAACACCGTTGATTTCCACTGTTCCTTTCTCCAAACGAACATCCGTTGTTGTGCCCTTCCTTGAAAGAGCACTACTCATATGATTTAAGACAACTTGTTCCTTCTCAAGGATGCTAAGGGCTAATGATCTCTCGAGTCTTTTGGAAAACAACTATCTACTTATGTGATGGAAACAAAAGCACAGTATACGAAAATCGGTAAATCATAAATCGCTATCCTTATAAGTAACTACCCTGAATTGGCGAAAGGACGTAGGGAAAAGATATGCTTATGTATCACCTTTTGTTGCCATTGTTCTACTAACTCTATTCTGATTGGGTATCTCTATCATGCTGATTCTTTTTTTTATCTATTTTTATTATCATTCGCCAATAAGATCAAAGAGTCTATACCTTCCTATTGGGATTTTAAGACTTCTTCCACCATTCCTACTCTTAAGGAGTGTTGAACCACCCTTTGTGTATAAACAGGAAAGGCTCTCTATTAAAAGCAAGAAAAAAAGAAGCAAGCAAAGCAGTTTTAAAAAAAAAAAAAAATATCAAATTGCAAGATAGGGAGTCTCATTACGAGCTGGCCTACCATGATCATCAGGATAGAAGCGAAGTGGCATTCCCACTACGGAAACCACACCTGGGAAATGGTCCAAAAGGTATATCAAAATAAATTACCCTTGGAACAGGAGGTCTCACCATGAGCCGGCCTGCCCACTATTCGCTCCTTCCTCGTGAATGGTACTATGACTAATTGGTTACCAAGCCTGCATAGTGGCCTACAGTTTTGACATTATATAACACTTCCTCGCATACACAAAGGACTATGGT
>APFE030800710.1:113556-126500 GCA_000404065.3 Pinus taeda
CTTTCGTCCATCATTGATAAAGCTTCTTCTGTGAGCCTATAGAAGTTGGCTTGAGCCCTAGCGGACTTGTGCCAGCTGACCAAGTGACAGCTGCGACAAGAGCTAGTACTTGTGCATGTAGCACCGTCACTTCCAAGTTTGTACGAACAACCGGGTTGATAAAATGAGAGACAGGAAGCCTAAGGAGTTGTAGCATTATTGCTACAATACTGGAGCTCACCACGGCAGCAGAGCTCTGTTAATGGTATTGAAGTCGTAACCTTTACACCAATGGGTAAGGAGATTATAACCTTTGTTTCTTATAACGTGATAATTAATTTAATTACCCAACCATATAGCACATGACTATCTATTACCGCTAATCATTACAGAGCTAGTGACAGTGACCGCATGAGACTCGCTAATTATGGCAAATGTCTTATCCCTGAACTTCCATCAACTCACCGCAGTCGCTTACGTATTAAAAATAATCTAACTTTCTACCTCGATTTCAGTAATGCACTGTTTTTGCGGACATGGCATATTTTCATAAGCTGTTCCATAACGGCCTCGCGGCAGAGCAGACGCTGCTCCTTTATTTGACGGCTGGGACAGCATACCATATTGTGGGGGGGAGGTAACCTCATCATTCCCCAGAATACGTTTCAGCCCGTTATTCGAGAAGATCTTGTACTCGAGCACAACACAGCCCAACGGTATGATCATTTGCCATTTTTTTGTTTTCTTCTACATGAATCACTGTTCGAAGCTATTTCCATTGCATACGCCGTTGCATTTGAATTTGAACGAGAAATATGCCACCAGCTTCTCTGCGTCTCAACAAACAACTGTTGTTCCTTTGAGAATTTGCAAGTGAAGCCATGCGAGGAAGGTCAGTCCGCCGAGAACCACAAACATTAACTGTTTCGGCTGCAGCCCGGAGAATCCTGAAGAAAGCAGGATGGTTGACCTACCTCAACCACCTGAAGGAGTCTAATGAAACTGTAGCGAAGGAATTTTTACAAAACCTACAGGAAGAATACTCCACAATAAGAGGAAAGCGAATAGAGGTCACTGACGATATATTAGCAAAAGTCGCAGGACTACCGGCCACAAGACTAGTATGGACAATAAAGTAGGAAAGGCTGCAGAAGATTGTGGAAATTTTTCAGGACGAGGGCCATAACTTAACAGTCTGAGGAAAGGGGGTGCTACCAGCAACGCTAGGAGAACCATGGGCATAATTGGTGAAAATTATCCAGAGCTACATTACTTGCGAGGGCAGAAAAGACATGGTAAGACCACAACATCTAAAACTCGTAGCTGTCTTAAAACAAAAATGTTCTGTGAATTTACCTGCATTGCTAAATTCTCTATTGCATGATGTGGCACGAAGTATGAAAAAGGCACAGCACATAGAATCTGTGGTTAGCCACCATGGGTTAATTCGCTTGATAGTGAATCATAGTCTCACCCAACAACAGACCAGCTGGGAAGAACTAATTGATATTATTAATAAAATGACGGCCACATCTGGATGCCCGAAGAAACGAAAACGAATTGATAGCACACCCCAACATCCAGAGAAACGAAAGAGGGACGCTTGCACAGAAGTGCAAGCTGAAAAACGAGCTGAGAAACAAGATGAAAAGCAACTTGAAAAATGACCCGAAAAGCGGAGGCATGACGCTGGTACATCTGAACAATGTAGAAAGTCAGCAAGGCTTGCAGGGTTACAAGCAGAGCTGAAGAAACCCTGGGCTCGCACGAGCCAAGCAATAGAGATCATAGATGAGCAATCTGCGGAGACAGAAACAGAGGAAGAAAGTAACGAGGATGTAGAGCAGTTTGTAGGGACAGAGACCGAGGCAGAAACAGAAGAGGAAGACGTCGAAGGGGAAGAACAGTCAGCTGAAACAGAAACGGAAGAAGAAGACGTCGAAGGAAAAGAGCAGTCTCCAGAGGCAGAAACAGGAGGAGAAGAAGAACAGGATGAGCAGACTGAAGAAGAAGGAGACGAGAAAGAAGAAGTTGAGCGGCCCGAGGAGGAGGAAAGAATGGAACAGCAGGTTGGAAGCCCAGTACAGAATCCAATAGGGGAAGATGAATTGGCCAATATTCTAGCCAATATGGGCGAGTATGGCCAACCCCTGAGTCCATCCAACCTCCAGGCCGAAGAAGAAACCCAGGAGAAAGATAGACCCAAGGAAGTGCATACAGAAGAAGTAGAAGTAGAAAATTCACCCGTTCATGATGAGAAGGTAACAGAAAATGTCGAGCAGGAACAACCCATTCCTAGTAAGAAGGCACCAAAGGAAAGTCCGGAGGAAATAAGGATGGAAGAGGAATTGGCCCAAGAAACAACAGAGCCAAGAAAGGTTTTTACCCCAGAACAACCACCTCAAGAAGAAAATTAGGAAATTAGCCACAGTCCAACCCACAGCAAACAGTCTACTGTTCTTTCTGAAAAGTTGATGGAAATAAAGGAATTACAAAAGGAAAAGGGGACACTGTTAAACATAATAGTCAGGCTTCGCCAGCAGATTAGGCTTCTAAAAGCAAGACAAAGGGGGGTAGGGACCTCAACAAGAAAAAGTTCGGCCACACCAATAAGACCCCGTAAGAACAGGAGGCGAAGGACCGGGAGCTGTTCCACTACTCAAAACCCTGATAGAAGCCAAACTGTTGTTCCTAATGAAGCAGAAAGACAAACTGTTGTTCCAATTGAAATAGAAGAACAAATTGCTGTTCCATTTGAAAAGGAACAACAGTGGGTTGGAGTTCGTGTTAAAATAGAAAAAGATGATAAGGTGGTTCAGACGGAGGCACCACCTTTGGGAGTAATAAGGGTTATGAATTCAAAGCAGCGTAATAAGAAAGTCCAATTAAAGCTCCCAGCCTCCATGGATGCATGGAAAAAGGACCCAAAAACAAGAACCCTTCACCATCATTTGAAGCAGGCCCAGCAAGAAGCAGAAAAGCTCAGGGAGCAAATGGTCCCCCGTGAAAAATATGAAGAATTACAACAGCAGTTAAGGAACGTCAACCTATCTGAAAGCCAAGCCTTCGAAGGATAGCGAAAGGAGCAAGAGAAAGTTGTCAAGGTAACTCGTAGATTAGATGTAGTTATTAAACAAATGGATACCTTGTGTGCTCTGTACAATGATTCCCTAGCATGTAGAGCCCCTGCCAAAAACTATGCCTTGTTTCTAATGGAAAGATACTTACAATTGAAAATTAAGGCCATCAAGGCAGGTGCTCCCATAGAAATTAACACCATAAATGATTTTATAAATTGCTGTAAGCATTATGGGGTAAAAGTAAAAAGGTTATTGTGTGAATTTTATCTGCATAACCTTGTACTAGAACAAGAGACCGAGCTAAACCCTAGCCCTTTTGTTGGAGATATTCAATTACAAGCATTCATTTCACTTGTAGTTAATCAAATTAAATGGCTTAAAGCCTACAATGCATTTCAAAGACAAGAAAACAGATTAGATCTATGGGTAAGAGCTGAGCCTAGAGACCCGGAACAGTTATGGAGAAGTCATAGAAATCTCATGAGGACTCCGGGGGTGATTGAAGCACTAGGACCCATGAATGAATCAATCATTAGGCAAGGGCTTGAATTCTTTGCTTCTATCAAAGACCCTGCCATTGAAGCAACTAAATTTCGATATTGAGTATCTAATCCAAACATTCAGCTCAGAGATCCATTTAAGTATGAAAATTTCAAGCTTGCTGCTAACTGATTCCCCCTCTATGGTGAATTTGTTTTGAGGGCAGGGCCATCCTGGTTAGGATATAGGTTCCAGAGTCCAATCATTTGGCATCCTGCACCTGGATACCAAGCCCTATATGAGATGCCCGAGGGCTAGACAAGCCATTTCTTTGATCATCTAGTTTCGCATCATGGGTGTAGGCCCCCACACGAGATTCCATCTCCAGCCTACTCCCTCACTACTCTGCATGTCAACTACAATGTTTTCATGAGGCCATGAAAAAGGGTAAGCTGGGGGGTGTGTGGAGTACCAACGGAGGTATGTTTCGATGGTCATTTTGGCATCTTTTCATTAGAACTCAAAAGCCTTTCGTGTGGGAAATTTAGATAATGATAAGAATTTATAATAAAACACGAGAGATTAATGAGAAGCACTGGTAATCATCATTTCTATGTGCAGGAGGGAGGAAAAGCAGAAGGTGGTCATTCCAAAAGTAAAGATAAAGATGAGCTAACTGTTGTCCCTTTGACGGAAGACCGGAAGCGAACCAGATCAAAAAGGATCAACCCAAGAAAGGACGCGGAGATACTAGCACGAAACAGAAGAGGGAAGAAGTAACACAGTATTAATGATTCTGCGAATCCATCAAGATCTTAGATCCTGAGGGATCACTATTTTATCTATTTCTATATCTAGATGTCTTTGCCATCTCCCTTATAAAAGGGATAGCACTGTTGGCTAGAGAATCTTTATGTAATTTCTTTCAAGAAAGATCAAGACTATGATCTTTATGTTCTATTGAAGACTTGAGTTCCTGTAATTTTATTGCATGCCTTAATACAGACTTGTTCGCTCTTTTATCTTTGAGCCTGGATCTATCTTAAATGGTGTACCCTTGGAGGCTAAGGGCCCGACCCTAGAGGACACTTACTCTTGTACTATTATGCGTGGTTTCCATGTGGTTTGTTCATAGACGTAATCTGGTAATTTGTTGTGTTTTAAGAATATTCTATTACATGCTGTGTTATAATTAACTCATTTCGTGTTCTTGAACTTTATATTGATGCTATGCCATTTTACCAATCCTTTAAGTATTTATTAATCTCTACAGGACATTGTTACTCTATTACAGAATTCATCACGATTGTGTTTTGCATTATAACAAATCATCTTGGAAGTTCTGTTTTCATATGATTACTGAATGTTATTAGTCATGAGATGCAATCGCATGTGTTTATCCAGATTAATAACAGAAGCAAATTGAGTATGTGGTGTTTCTAAGGTTTTGATCGACAGGGCTGTTCCATCATATGTGTACATCTTTTAAGACTAAAGGATTGATGTTTTGATTGGAGTGATTGAATAGAATTACAACTTAAGTAACTTGGTTATTGTTTATTTTGACTGCTGTTCTATTTCTGAATTGCTGTTCCATTTATTAGCTGTTCCATTTCAATTGTTGTTCCATTTCCAGACTGCTAATTTGCTATTTCTTAAAGACAGACTTAGGCTGTAGTGGGCCCCAGCATCTGCTACTTGGCCCCCAGGACCTCTGATCTGCTCTCATCAGCTATGAAAGGGATGTGTTATTGATACCAAGCCCTTGGTTGATGTGCTGTTCTATTTCATTACTATTTCCTTTACCTGTTGTTTCATTTCTAGTCATTAAGAACGGTCTCAGGCTGTAGCGAGCCCCACATCTGCTATTTGGCTCCCAGTCCTCTGATCTATTCTCATTAGTTATGGAAAGGATGGGTTATTGCTACCGAACCTTCGGCTGATGCAATACTTGGTGTGGTTTAGTCTTTGAAGTAGTTAAGTTGTGAATTTACTTTCGCAGTTTTTAAATAGCTGTACTACAAGCATTACTATGGCAAGTGCTAAAGCCTCATACTGAGACACTCTTTGAAATAACCAGACGTCCCCGGATTGATATATTAATGTGAGGTAACTAGAGGTGAAAGAGACCTTTTTTATAGCTCTACAATATTGTTATGAAGAAGGAAAAATACCAGCAGAATCAAAATTCTATTATGGAAGAAGATGAGGTAGATATATCTCATATACAATAGGTGGAAGATGTCAAGGAATTAAGTGAAGGGCTTGAGGAGATTGAAGAAGATGGCATCAAATAATTTCTGAATCATATGAATGATTTAGAACAACAAGGAGATATGATGGCTAAACTATCAAGTGAGACCATAGGGTCTTATATTTTTAAAATTCATAGTTTGTGTATGATGGCAGATATTGCAAGAGAAAAGAAGCCATTTGAAGATATCTTCAGAAGAGAAGATAAACAACAAGAGACTATGTTAGCTGAAAACATAGTAAAGGATCATCAATTCACTATGGTGATAGGCACAGTGGAGATAGCCATGGAAGCTGTTGAGACAGATAGTAGGGAAGAAGGACATCTACTGAAAGATGTTAAGAAGGAGGAACTCTATGCAAGGGATTTAACCTTGGAAAAAGGAATTTGAAATCCCTATCTGAGACGATACTTCTTTGTTAGTGAGTGTTTTGAAGAGGATGGATAGTATTTTGAAGATATTGAAAGTCTGGAGGAGTACTCTAGGAGAACAAAGTATGATGGAAAAGACCTCTTGAATGAGGGAAGTAGTGATTTTCTACAACAGAAAGACCTTGAGATTACAAGGATCAAAGGAAGACAATGTTTTAATACTGTAACACAACATGTAAAGGATGAATCTGGAAGAAGAGAGAATTGTGATGAAGTGCTTGCTAAGTGTGAAGAAGAGATTAAATTTCTGGAGAAACTAATGAGAGAACCTGATGGTAGAACATAAGCTACAAATATAGTTTCTGAAGAAGAAGATGTGTCTCAAGTAGGCATGGAGACAGGAAGATGCAATAATTTGTTTGCAGGTTCATTAAACAGCATGAATGAGTATGAGTATGTGATCAAATAGATCGAGTAGAGATTGTTTGAAGATGGTAAAGAGGTGGTAGGAATCAAACAATTTCAAAGTAAAGATAACCAACAACAGGTTAAAGGAGGAGGATATCACTACAATAGACAAGAGTAGGAAGGCATCATTAGAACAAATGGTGTGGAAGAGAGACTAATGGACAGTCTCATGAATTCTACTAAGAATTCAAATAAGCATATTGATATGCTAACAAAGGAAGAGGAAATAGAGCAACAAACTGAAATGTTGTCAAAGACAGAAGAGGCACCAAGGCCTCATGTTTTTAATTTTAACAAGTGTTTTGTGAATGTAGGTTTTGTTGCAATTGCTAGAGGAGATTGGGCACAAGTGAGCAGCCAAGTAAAGATGAAAGAAGAAGACTTCATGGAAGAATTAAATCCATGGAACAAGGATGTTAATTTGATGGAAAAAGTGTTGAACAGTCATGATCGATTCATGAAAGAGGGTAAGGATGATAGGGAGGCAACACATAAAACAAGAGTCAGTAAAGCAAACCAAGAAAAAGTGGACGCAAAGTCTACAACAATGTATACAATAGCAGCAAGCAAAGCCAGCGTAGAAGACATCAACAACACCCTAAAACACAAAGAAAGAGGAAGAAATAAGAAGTAGAATATGGACCAGCCCAAAGATATGCTAGACATACAAATTGAAGAAATATGGCAGCAGATGATGAAGCAATTCAAATGGAGGAAATGGTAATAACAACAAGCAAGATCAATCAGAATTTGAACCTGATTGAAAAGAAGAAGAAAATGGAGCAAAAGATAGCAGAAGTGTAGCAGCAGCAAAGGAATATAGTTACAGAACAAAGTGTGGGATCCAGGAAGACCAAGATCGGAAGACACATGATCAGGAGATCATGAATATTTTCTACTTTGGGAGTCTAATGCAGGAGCATTCAACCCAAGGAAAATCATTGTAAATAGTAGACATAGGGGGTCATCATTTTAGGAAATAGTTTTCTAAGTATCAAGTTAAGGAAATATTTAGGCCTTTAAGTGTGATTTACTTAGATAATGGGAGAATATGTAAATTCTCTGAAAAATAAACAAATGAGAACATGAGTGGTAGAAGTCAATCCAACTCTTAAACAACTCCATGATTCTAGTAACAAGAGAGAGCTTTTAGGCATTAAATGGGAAGCTGATAAGAAGACTTTTCTATTTTAAAACGGAGGAAAAGATGGAATGGATAAAGTCTCAAGGATACTTATTTGCCACATATGTATGCATGCAAAGAGCTTAGGGATTTTGTTAGAGGGGTGATCAGATCTTCCAATGATCCAATCCAATGCATTCTTATAAATAAGTGAACCTGCACGTTCAACAGGAGGAGGCCACTAATAGGAGAATAAGACCTGTGTGTGTGCATGAGACCGAAGTGTCTCGGATGTAATCTTTGCTTTTATATTAATATATGCAGATGTTGGTTCCTGACTGTGTCATAGTATTGAAAAATATTTCATGAATGTTTGAATTAATGTGTTGAAATCATAGGTTCTGTGATAAAGTGCAGGCAGAGTTCTAAAGTACATTGGGGCGTACTAATGACAGAGGAACCACAAAGGATCATTGAATCCAATCGAAGACCAGAGTAGAGATCTGGGGTGAAATTTTGAAGCAAGAATTCACTAAAGGAGTTAAGCCTAGGAGGAAGAGTGAGCAGTGAAAGGGTGTAAAGCAGAACCTTAAAGAAACTTGGAACACACGAAGAAAATGAAGAAAATGCGGAAAAACCAAGTAAATGAGGAATAGCAGAGAAGTGAAGTTCGACATTCAGCAATTGTTGGATCAGGTATATCAATGGCTGAGAATCAATCACGTCGGCAGGAGTTCCTTTAAAGTTATTGGAATAAGAGCAAGTAGCAATTAATCATGGACCGTTGAATCATGGCCAGATCAACGGTCATGATTTAATCGCATATCAACGATCGGAAGTGCCAAGGGTAAGTGGCCTATGACTATTGCGATATTGCCGGTAGCGATATATCAACGATCGACGTCGAGATGGTTGGCAATCGGGCATCGGAGATGGCGAAGATCAGATAAATAGTGTGGAAATAGTGGTGAACAGACCCAATGATATTATAGTCATGGTTGTAATGAATTTGAAATCTGGCATATGCAGTTGGAGTGGGAATTCTTTGTATTCCCAATTGATTAATATTCCTATAGTTATATGGTGCAGGCCTTTTAACACAAAAGCATGTGTTATCGCTCCGATAGTAGGAGGTCAGAATTGGAAAAGGGTGATGGAATATATGTGTATGACCCACGGGGAATCCAATTAGCGATTGCGATAAAGCTAAGGCATTGGAATCTGTGCTAAAGCCATAATAAAGCGGAAAATGTGTTTGGGAGTATTTCCCTTTGTAATGGCATATAAAGTGGAAAAGCACTGATAGTGTTTTGGGTTAATATATGTGTAACCAAAGCATATAGTAAGCTTATATATATATGTGAATTGTGGTTCTGAAGGGTTCATATTATAAACCCGATAAAGGTTTCAGGCAGGGTGATTGAAGTTCTGATTTAAGGGAACTTATAAGAGGGCCACTTAACCATTTATGGTTTGTAGATTTGACTCCTTCGTTGAGTTAAATATCCTGGGATAGGTGTAGATGAATTATTGTGTAAAATGCATATTGTGGTTATATGTGTGGGTGGTAGCCCTGCACCAAAGTACAAGGCCATAGTTCTAACGGAAGGATTCTCTTAGATAGAGGGAGTGCACTATGACGAAACATTTACACTAGTTGCATGATATTACTCAACTAGATCAATTCTATCTTTGGTTGCGTAGATGGGGTGGAAAACCCACTAGATAGATGTGAAGACTACCTTTCTCAACAATGTTGTTGAGGAGGAAATTTACATAGAGAAACCAGAAGGATTTGAGACATATGATTGAGAATCGCATGTGTAGACTCAGGATATAATTGTATGGTCTCAAACACGCACCTGAGCATGGCACACTTGGATTGATAGCTATCTCAGTGGATTAAGATTCACAAAAAGGGAAGTATATGAAAACCTATATCACATTGTGGTAGATGGTAAGCTTCTTATTCTTGTTTTGTATGTTGATGATTTAATATTGACAGGTGATGAGAAATTCATCCACTCTTGGAAAGAGGATCTTGTAAGGGAATTTGAGATGAAAAACATGGGCCTCATGCATTATTTCCTTGGGCTAAAAGTATGGCAAGGTGATAGTGAATTTTTTATGTGTTATGGGAAGTATGCATCTGAAATACTTCAAAGATTTCACATGGAGAGTTATAAGCCCATGGACACACCTCTAGATACAAACTAGGGCAAGGAGAATGCCACTTCAGTTGAAGATGTTGATGCTACCATTTACAAGAAGCTTTTGGGGTCTTTGATGTATCATGTGAACACAAGACCCGACATGTTCTATGTAGTAAACCAATTAAGTCAAGTTATGGTGAAGCCTACCATGTTGTATTGGAAGGAAACAAAGCATGTGTTATGATACCGCATAGGCCCTATAGAGTATGGATTATGGTATAGGAGGACCAAGGGAGTGAAGCTCCAAGGATTCACCAATGCAGATTGGCTAGGGAGTCCATCAGGAAGGAAAAGTGCCTCAGAGGTGTTATCTTCAGTGTTGGGTCTGCAGCTATTTCCTATTACAACAAGAAGAAAAGGAATATGGAACTTAGCTCAACAGAGGTTGAATACATGGTTTCAAGTCAAGAAACATGTGAGGCCATATGGATGAGGAAAATACTTGTAGGACTTTTCAATTAGGAGATGGATCTGACAATGATATATTGTGATAATCAAAGTTTCATTAAGATCTATGATAATCTAGTATTTCATGACATGTCCAAGCACATTGATATATGGTATCATCATATGCAGGACTGTGTACGGAGGTGAATTATGTTGCTACAAGACATTCCAACTAAGGAGAAAGATGGTGATATATTGAAAAAGGAATTATCAAGTGGCAAATTTTAATTCCACAGGTGCAAGATAGGGGTGGTGAAAATCTCCTTTCTAGCTAAGAGGGAGTATTAAAAAAAATGTAGCAAGAAAGGCTCAATTTTTCTTTAGCCTTAGTCAAATTGAGTAAATAAAATTCTCACATTAGCAGGACAACTTGGAGGCAGTTAACTAGTGTGACATGGATCTTGTCACTCACTTACCTTAGTAAATTCAAACATTCACTCGCTCTTCCTCCTGGGCTTAACTCCTTTAGCGAATTCTTGCTTCACAATTTCACCCCAGATCTCTACTTTGGTCTTCGATTGGATTCAATGAACCTTTGTGGTTCCTCTGTTAGTATTACACACCAATGTACTTCAGAACTCTACCTGCACTCTGTCGCAGAACCTATGAGCTCAACACAGTAATTAAAACATTCATGAAATACTTTTCAATACTCTAACACATTCAGGAACCAACATCTGCATATATTAATATAAAAGCAAAGGTTACATCCGAGACACTTCGGTCTCATGCACGCACACAAGCCTGATTCTCCTATTAGTGGCCTCCTCCTGTTGAATGTGTAGGTTCACTTATTTATAAGAATGCATTGGATTGTGTCATTGGAGGATTCGATCACCTCTCTAACAAAATCCCTAAAGCTATTTGCATGCATACATATGTGGCAGATAAGTTGTTATGAAACCAGCTCAAGAAAAGATAGAAAAGATAGATCAACGCCTTAGAATTCAGCCTCTTTGAGGAGGCAACCTCCTTTACATTACATAAATGAACAATTCTTGGATGATTCAAATGACAAAACCTCCTTTCTATATATCGGAGTCTAAGGAGTCACAATATAACCCAGCCGACCTAACAATAATAATATAAAGCCACAAAAATAACAATAGAGGGATTCTATGGGGCACAGTAATAACAATATGGGGATAATAGGGGCACAACAATATTAATAAGAGGTATAACTACAATAGTAATGGGGTAATCACTAGTATTATAGGGACCCAACATGCCCCTCTCCTTCAAAAAAGTGTTGTCCTCAACGCTTGAGTAGTTCTGGATACTTCTGCATAAAATTCTCATCCTCCCATGTGGAATCTTCAGCGGATAAGTTCTTCCATTTGATAAGATACTCTGAAATTGAACGATTTCGTAGCTTGTCAAGATCTTGTTTCTGTGACTGCTTCCGGTTCCAATATAATTTTTCCTTCCTCGTCAAGTTCTGGCAATATTGTTTGAACTGGGAGCTTGTCGCCTATAACCTTCTTTAAACATGAAACATGGAAAACTGGGTGCAATCGAGAAGCTGCAGGAAGCTCCAATTTGTATGCCATAGTACCAATCTTTTGCAACACCTTGTACGGACCATAATACTTTGGTGATAATTTATTATCCTTCTTAGCTTGCTTGAGGGCCATTTGCTTATATGGTTGTAGCCTTAAGAATACCCAATCACCTACATCAAAACTTATTTCACTACGATCTTGATCTACCTGTTGTTTCATTCTATTCTGTGCCAACACGAGGTTATCCTTTAAGAGTTGGAGGACTTGTTGTTGATGTTCGATGTGATGTTCCACTGCTTGAACCTTAGAATTTTCTCTTAAATATGATGTGAGGGATGGTGGCTGATACCCATAAAGTGCCATAAATGGGGTCATTTTTGTTGCTCTATGGAAGGAAGTGTTATACCACCATTCAGCCAGAGGCACATTTGACCATTGTGTTGTCATTCAGATACAAGCAACGAAGATATCCTTACCAAACATTTGTTTACTATCTCAGTTTCCCAATCAGATTGAGGAGATAAGATGAGCTATGACTAACTAAGTACCAAAGACTAAGAAAATAATTATGTCACAAAAATTTCCAGTGAAAATGGGATTTCTGTCCACTTACAATGATCTTTTGGGTTTCCATGTAGCTTTTGACATTGTTTCCCATAAAATGCAAGAGAAAACTGTACTTAGCTTAAATGGATGTGGATAATGCAAAAAGGCGTGCATACTTGGTAAGTCTGTCAACTACCACCATGATGAACTCTTTCCCTCAGACTGGGTAAACATGTGAATAACATCCATTCACATCCTCCCAACGTTGGCTTGGAATGGATAAAGGTTGTAATAGAACCGGTGTCTTAATTGTTTCAACTTTATTTTGTTGGCAAACCAAACATTCCGCCACAAACTTTTGAATATCTGATTTAAGGCCATCCCAAAAAAAATCCTTCTTAAACCTGTGGTAAGTTTTTAAAAATCCTGGGTGCCCTCCTAAGGGAGAAGTGTGCAATTCCATAAGAATCTTTTGTTTTA
>APFE030800710.1:128420-155107 GCA_000404065.3 Pinus taeda
AATAATTTCTTCTCAGCACACTTATGACCTTTAGTGTATTTTCTATCTCAACTGTAACAAAGCCCTTTTGCTCTTTTTTCTTCCAATTGTTGTGGTGTCAACCTTATAGGTTGTGGAAGACTAGGGGCAACAACACTTCCGTCTTTATAGTTGTGAGTGGTATGCTTCCTCGTTACCATAATTTTGCTTTCCATTTTTCTTGCTAACCTAAATGCCTTCTCTAATGAATCAGGTTCCCAAAGGCGAACATCATGTTGGATATAATCCTTTAAAGACCCTATGAACACATCAATCCTATGCTCCTCTGGAATATCTTTTACCCTTATGTTCAATTTTTGGAACTCCTCAATGTGCTCCAATTATTGAACCCTTTTGTTTGAGACTTATCAATTGACTAAAAAAAGTGTTGCTTTTTGTATCCTCATAATGTGCTATCAATTCTTCCATAAAAATTGCCCAAGTGATAAATTGTTTACGAGAGCAAAGCCATTGTCACCATACAAACAGATTTGGTTCCAAATATAAAGTTGCAATATGTACCTTTTTTGTGTTTGCACATTATTGAGATCCAAAAATTGCTCCATCTGTAATATCCATGCTGCGGGATCCTTGCCATCAGACTTCCTCATATCGATTTTTAGAATATGATGGGTCTTCAAGCCCACATTAGAGTCTATAGAATGATGATTAACATTTCTTTTTTTCTCATCATGAGTTTCCTTTACTACCCTTTCACCCTTAGTGACCATTTCTTGTAGAAACTTATTCATATTTATCTTCAATTTGTCCATGTCTGTCTTCAAATCTGTCTTCCAATCGCCCATGTCTGCCTTCAAATCTGTCTTCCAATCATCCATGTTGGTCTTCAAATCTGTCTTCCAATCATACATCTTAGCTTTCATGCCATTCATGTTAGATTCCATGCCCTTTATCTTAGATTCCATGCCATTTATCTTAGCTTCTGTTAGCTTTTGTGAGGCTGACATTTTTTGCACTTGGTCTTGTAATTTTGATATATCATGTAGCATTCTTCCTCTTCTTCATGAGTCATGCTAGAGATTTTAGGTTCCTTACTAGGTGTTTGCATTTTCTTTCCTCAGGGCATCAGTTACTGATAATAATGCTCTACTAGCCCTTTGAATTCTTTTAAAATAATTTTTCAAACCAATCTTAAGAAAAAATTTAAAAGAATCTACACACCTTTTTTTTTTCTTTGTAGGATCTTGATATTGCCTCTGATGTATCTCTATACTTTCAAAACATCCAGTTCTAAAATTGGGACCTGTGGTAGTCCTCTGTGTCCTCTTTCCAATGCCACCAGTCTGATCCAAATTGGATTCTCCAAGGAAGAGTTATGCGAAATCTCCCACAGTGACTTGATTATACACTAGTTCAGTAGAGCGAACTTGTACGACATGCCATGAGTCACTATTTCGACCTTTAGCTCTGAAAAATATATAGAAGAAACTACCTTCCATCCTCTTTCTGTACCTTCTTTATGAAATTTCAATCCAATGCTCAGAGAAAAAGCTATGACGATTTTCCCCAGGTCACCTGTTTGGAATGTAATTCAGGACTCTGCAAAAAGACCAACGTCCTCAGATCATATCTCCGCAAATATAGCACAGAAAGCCCTGAAATTCAGACTCGAGATTTAGCGCAATGTCTTCTAAAATGGGTTGTTTTTTCAACTTCTGAAACGTCGCAGAAAAAAGTTATAGTGAAAATGCCATGATGACCTGTTTGGAGCAGCGAAACCTTAGAATCCAAAGCTCTGATACCAAATGTTATGAAACTAGCTCAAGAAAAGATAGAAAAGATAGATCAATGTCTTAGAGTTCAGCCTCTTTGAGGGGGAAACCTCCTTTACATTACATAAATGAACAATTCTTGAATGATTCAAATTACAAAACCTCCTTTCTATATGTAGGAGTCTAAGGAGTCACAATATAACCCAACCGACCTAACAATAATAATATAAAGCCACAAAAATAACAATAGAGGGATTCTATGGGGCACAGTAATAACAATATGGGAACAATAGGGGCACAACAATATTAATAAGGGTATAACTACAACAGTAATGGGGTAATAACTAGTATTATAGGGACCCAACATAAGTCTCCTTGAGAGTTTATCCATTCCATCTTTTCCTCTGTTTTAAAACAAAAAAGTCTTCTTATCAGCTTCCATTTAATGCCTAAAAGCTCTCTCTTGTTCCTATAATCATGGAACTATTTAAGAGTTGGATTTGACTTCTACCACTCATGTTCTCATTTATTTATTTTTGAGAGCATTTACATATTCTCCCATTATCTAATTAAATCACACTTAAAGGCCTAAATATTG
Organism: Pinus taeda; assembly: GCA_000404065.3. Taxonomy (NCBI): domain Eukaryota; kingdom Viridiplantae; phylum Streptophyta; class Pinopsida; order Pinales; family Pinaceae; genus Pinus; species Pinus taeda. Next base: position 130,770 of record APFE030800710.1, read on the forward strand.
CCTTAACTTGATACTTAGGAAAACTATTTCCTAAAATGCATGACCCCCTATGTCTACTATTTATAATGATTTTCCTTGGGCTGAATGCTCCTACATCATACTTCCCGATGTTATCGTCAGCTGCATGCTTCACTTTGTAGATCCATATTGAAATAGCCATTAATTTACCTTCTAGTCTTGGCACCACCTCCCACACATTGTTCTTCATGATGGATTCATATTCTTTCACCATGGAGACAACCCAAACAGGTTGAGAAACTTCTTCCTAAAATGAGGAATAATTTGTCTCAATGAGCTTCATCATGAGAGCCATGTATCTAGTGTACCTATCAGGTGACCTCCTCCTCCTACACCATGATGTGGGGGTTCCCACATTCTTCCTTGCATCCTAAAGTAATCTATCAACTTCTTTGGTTCTCTTTCTCCCCTCTCTGGAAGATTCTGTTTTAGTGGGTGCCTCCACTTTGCCTCTTGTCTGATCCACTGCATGTGGTTGTACCACAATCTCTTGAATCTCATCCCAAGGATCTTCCTTTGGAGCTAGAAGCTTCTTCTTGGGTGGGATACTTAGCTCTCATTCTAGAGAATCTCATAAGATTCTCCTCATCAAACTTGATATCTCTCCTCACAACTATTATCCTCAGTGAAGGAAAATACACCTGGTAATTGTGTGGAGTTTTGATGTATCCTACAAAAAATTCCAACTTTGCTATAGGCTCAAGTTTTTTCCTCAAATCCTTGGAGACATGGAAATAAACTAAAGCTCAAAAAAATTCTGAAACGAAATAGAATAGGAATTCTCCAAGAGAAAGCTTCCTTCGGTGTGATCATGCCAAGTATTCCATGAGGACTCTGGTTCTATAGGTAAACTGTGGTGTTGAATACTTCTTCCTATAGATGTAATGACAACCCTTGATCATGAAACATAGCCCTGTTGCTCCAACTATGCTCATGATCTTCCTTTAGCTACCCCATTCTGATGTGGTTTATGGGGTATTATATGTTCCCTTTGAATACCTTATTTCATACATAAATCCTTAAGTCACGCGAAAACAATTCACCTCCATTGTTGCTCTTGAGAGCCATCACCTTCTTTTGAGCCTTCTTCTCAGCCAATGTCTTGAATTCAACACATTTTGAGAAAACTTTATCTTTCTTATGCATGAAGAAGATCCATCATTTTCTAGAGAAATCATCAATAAAAATAACATAGTCCCTATGTTTTGCAGTGGAGGCTATAGAAAAGGGTCCAAACATAAAAGTATAATCGCTCCAAGATTTCATATGCTCTACTATCTAGGCCATTGAAAGTTGATTTGACATATTTCCCCAATGTGCAGCCCTTATAGATATCCTGTTGGTCAAGACAGCCTTTAGGGAGTCTGATGGTAATTTGTTGCATGATTTTTAAGGTACCATGGTGTAGATGACCCAATCTTTTATGCTAGAGCTCTCCAAAATCTTGACTCGACACCTTTTCTACCTTGTTTCTCAATGTAGTGCAATCCCTAAAACCCTAATTTGCTTCACTTACCTGGTAGCTATGTGTCTCAAAAAGACTTTCCCTTTATTTAAGAAAACATCATAGCTACGATCCTCCAATACTGCTACAAAGACCATGTTATTCTTCAACTTAGGTAGAAAAATAACATATTTGAGGAGAAGAGGTGAGTCTTTCTTCCTCTAAAAGGTGACAATACCAATTCCTGTAGCATTGTATGTGCCATCAACCCCATTTCAATATGCATATGGAGATACTTGTCGTCCAAGCTGTTGAAAAACTCCTTACACCTTGCCATATGGAATGAGAAACCAGAATCAAGGCATCACACACTCCCCATAATAGTGTTGGTCATGCATGATATTAAGGTGAAGTCTAACTCAAATTGTGAAGCCAACGCTTAACCTCTTGCTCCTCCTAAATTCTTCTTGGTAGACTTCTTGTGGAGACATTTGGTTTCATAATGCTCAAATTCGTGGTAGTGGAAGAATTTTATCTTGCTCATTTTTTTTTGATTGCAATTATTTTTGCTAGATTTAGGCTTTCTCTCAATCTTCTTTCCTTTTCCCTTGTTCCCATTTCCAACCAAGGTGAAATTCTCTTCATCCTCATCTTTAGATGATGTTTTGTCTCTGATTTTTCTCTTGAACTCTTCTTGAACCAAATGAGACCACAACCTTTCCCAATTTGGTAATTTTTCCCTTGCATTCACAAAGTCCTGGTAGTTGTGCCAGGATTTTGGAAGGCCTAGAAGAGCTAATCTCAAAAACTCATCTTTTGTAACATTCACCCCAACCCATAAAAGCTCATCACGAACTTGAGTAAACCTGGAGAGATATTGTAGAATAGTATCATTCTTCTACATTTTGATGTTTCAAAGTTTGTCTTTCACAACCAATTTTCTATGGCCATTGTTATTTTCGAGTAACTTAGTAAGTTTCTTCCACATGGAAAATTTTGTTTCTTTTCCATGGATATTTGAGACCACATTGTGTCTCACACCTTCCAGAAGAATTCTCCTGGCCTTCGAAACATCCTTCTTCCATCGGGCCAATTGTTGTGCATTAGACTACTGGGGTTTTTCAATGTCAATTTCAACATATTCTAATAGACCATAATCATCAAGCACTACTTCCATTCTATCCTTCTATACTATGAAATTTGAGCTACCTTCCAAGGCATACTCCAATCTGAGGCCGTTGAAAGACATTCTACCAATCCTGAAGAAAAAATTGCCACACTAAAGTTGCGAAATTGAAAATCCCAAGAGACAAGTTAGAAATAATGGTTCTAATGTGATTTATGGCTCTGATACTATGAATATATTTGATACAAGTTGCAACTTCTCAAGATTCAAACTGAAAAACAAAAGAGATAATTCTACTCTACTGATTTGTGGAATGGAAACCATAATTTAGAACAACATGCATAGACATGAAATAAGAAAAACAAGAAATACATAGTGATGTCTAAGGGGACCCAACTAGGAGAATCTACTCAAGCCTCTTTGCATAAATCAGTTGAATAGATAAACTATTACAATTTCTAGCTCCATCTATAAGCTTAACCTGCAAAAGAATAATTGTTATCTCTACTTAATGAGAAACTCTGGCCACCACTTAGCTAGTTATTTTCTCACCAATCCTCCTATTTACTTGCACAAATTCTGACAAAATTAGCCCCTAAAAATATGAATTTCCTCCAAATTGATTATGCAATTCCCAAGGATTTATCTTCTGACTCATGCAACCCTTGTACACTCATACTAATTTACAATTGTTGTTACACTTCCTTGTCATCTCCACTTCAACTAACAAAGTCGAATTCCTTGCATGCACTAGCTATTTTGGGTTGATTGGTCAGTTAATTAACAAATCTCTAAGTTATATTATTGCCCCACTACACAATTGACATTTAACTGACTCTATCATTACTTAGAGGTCAATTTAATGAATACAATTGAAAATAATTGAAATGGATTACTAAAATTTAGCAATCACACATCCATAACTAAACTCCAAGACCTCCAACTAGAATTTATTGAGCTAAATTAGTGACAAGATCCATGTCACAGTACTTAATTTCTTCCAAGTTATCTTGCAGATGTGAAATTAGATTTACTCAATTTGCCTAAGGCTAAAGTCAAATTAAACATTTCTTGCTACATTTTTATCAACATGTTGTAACCTATAATTGTGATACTACATGTAATGTACCTCTAAATTGCACACTAAAAACAAAATTCTTACCCTAACTAAATTCTAATATTGGGATATGGTTAAAGGTTATGTTCATAATTCACAATGAGTTAAAATTCCCAATAATACATTCTTAATTTTATTTTTATCAATAACATGGTCATAGAAGTTCTCTTTCCTTTTATTTTCTAATAAGGATTAAGATGTGTATATACAAAAAGAAAGGAATGAGACTCATACCCTTAACCTTGGTTTGTCAATTACTTAAATAGTCTGTGATTATCCACTATGTCTCTATCAGTCTGACATAAAGTATTTATTGCAATTAAAAATATGTTTTGGGTGCTAGGAGAGCACCATATTTATGTCATCTTATGCCTACTTTAACTGAATACGTTACTACAACTTATCATACTCATTTTGTATGTTATCCATTATTCCTTCATACAACATGGGATGGAAAATACGGCTCGTTCAAAGATTTTACAAATTTCTTGAATAAAATTTATCAAAGAGATGGATTAAATATACATTTCTTTATTTGTGAAGTCAAACATCAAACACTAGGATAAACCACATATTAAGTTATATCTTATGTTTCTTAGACTATAGTTGAAGGTTTATGTCATAATACTTCTTAAAATTATTCATGTCACGAATCAAACCATCACCCTTCTAGTTACAAGTAAAATGTGTTATCACTCTAACCCACTCACCCAATTACATTTCTTTCCTCATGTTTGTCAAATTAACATTGCTACATTAAACTTTAATTTTTAAGATAATTTCATTTACTTTCAGGGTTTTTGATTGAAGACACTCTCTTTAGGGTCATAGTGTCAATCTTGTGGTGGATGTAGAGTTCCAACCACATATTAAACCAAACTTTTTTACTCCTCAATATATTGATGCTTAGGTTTAGAATCTTCGGGTCATTCCTGAGTGTTCTAGCATAATTTATCTTAGAAATTTTTTTTCTCTTTTTAGATTTTACAGGGTAATAAGAACCCATGTATATTGGTCTCATCACCCCAAAATACTATCTCAAGGAAAGGAGTTTTTAGATTTCGTAAATGCAGGGATTTATAATTTAAAATTTCATTCTTCTTTTTTTACTTAAGAAGTGATTACAACCTCGAGCATATTCTTAAAATTCTTAAAATTCCTAATTTCATAAATTTCCAACCGGTCTTTTGAGAACACGACTTTCGCAAAAACTATGAACAACAAATCTCTTGTTATAGAATTTATTCATTGGTTATAAAAATTATATGAGGATATTCATAGCAACCCTTTAATTTGAAAGGTGTGATCTCGATACTTCAACTCAAAATTATTTCAACGTATACCATTATATTTCCTTCTCTGGGTAAGAACCCACTTTAATGATTCTTTTCTTTCATAGGTATTTAATTGATATGGAGAAATATATCGACCAATGATGGGCATGACTTCTCCTATACAACTTATTGCATAGGATTTTCACATGCTCATTCTTCAGTATGTTATAAGTTCAAGGATTCAATTTCTCTTATCTTGATTCTTTGTGTTTTGAACAATATGTTCATTTTAAGGCATGTTGATGTAACTTGTTTTTGGAGATATTCATAATTCATAGTACTTTGTACCTTTTACAATTAGGATTCTTGAACCTTTAGTTTATGAATATATATATATTTTAAGTTAATTTATGAATGTTTTTTTCCGTTTATCTATATTTGGTATCTGTAATTTGTTAACTTCATGAATATTTCTTTATGGTTTTCAATTAGAGTGTATATGAATTTTCCCTTTAATTGATTCATTTTTTTTGTTTTGTTTTAAATATAGGTACTTACTCTAACTGGAGATACCTCAGTTTCCAATAATCTTATCTCCATTATAAAAACGCTTATCTAAATACAAAATCAGAATTTCTTCTAATTAAACTTTGTGTAAGAAATGGGTAGTTGTAGGATACCTTTGCCAAAAGTTTTGCAACTACTCATAAGAATATTTTACATAACGTGTAGGTGTTGCATGTAGTAGGAAATTACTAGGAAGTTATCCTTTCATAATATGTTAAACCTATACAATTTTTTTCTATTTAACATATATGAAAACTTGTAATAAAATCCATATACAAAGTTATTACTTTTTCCATTGTTCATAATACTTAAACAAAGTAGAAATATATGTGAAAAATCAAGCATTTATCAGAATTACTTCATCTCCCCAATGTTGCATGCTTAGCTACCTACTTTCATTACTCTATTCTCTAAATACTCTATTATTTCTTAAAGCTTTGTTCAAACAACAATCTATTTTTAATCACTAGCTAATACTTACTTAAAACTATCTTAAAGGGATTACAAAAATCTAATTAGTTATTTCAGCACTTGAAAATATAATAGGGACAATCATGTTCATCCCACACAAAAAATTGCAACTAAGACAATCCCCCTATGCCTCAGGCTTCTCTACTACTAAAAAATTATCATTATTTGATGATATTCTTCCTCCTAGTTTCACCTTCAGACTATTTCAATGCCTCACCTTTCATTTCCTATACCTAGTATTTTTCACATGAATTCATTTGCTTATTCCCATCATGATTTCCTTTATCTCTAGTAATATGATGCCTTTGTTTTCCCCACCCAATATAACATATTTCTCTAGTTACGCTATCTTTTGGTGGCAATCATTCTTCCTAGAATCTTTGGGATTTATGGAGGTTAAAGCTGTGACAACTATTACCTCAACTTGTCCACTATTTAGGAATCCAACCAGCTTAACCAATTTCATGATAAGAGAGTAGCTTGACTACTCACATGCTGGTTCCCATTATATTTACAAATAAAAAAATATTTTATTTATAATAACAAATAAATATTTACACCTCTCATTCATAATATTTAAATTTAATATTGGCCCCACAATTAGTGTTTATGACTTAAATTTTTACAAGTAACATAAAATCATAACGTCTAGTAAACGTAATTTCAATAGTGGTATGACACTAGTAATTTGCAACACAACTTTTACTTTAATGTTAATATAATAGGATATTGATAGTCTAAGGAATGAAGGTAATAATCACTTGTTAGGAGACTTCAATGCTCGAATAAGAACTAACCAAGATATTCTTATAAGTAATGACTCTAACCCTAATCGTCTTTGGCTAGAAGAGGACATTAGTTTAGCTATTAATTTCAAAAGAAACTCTGAAGACATGACCGAGAATTTATTTGGTAGTGAACTAGTCAAGTTATGTAGTTCCAAAGACCTTATAATTTGTAATGCCATTAACATGTTTCCAAACTCCAACTATATGAATTGCATTCATAGGATTGGTAGCGGTGTCACAAATTATGTGATATTTGATATCCCTATTTTCAACCATATTGTAAAGTTTTACCTCTTAAATAACCATGAGCCTAATTCAAATCATATACCTTTAACCCTAACTTTAAACTTTAAAATGCACACAAACACATGTAAGAGGAATGTGAGAGTGAAATGAACCTTTTTTTTTAAAGAGTAAAATTCATCTCTTCTTCAAGGATTCATATAGGGATTTACTCTTAACTTATAATGATAACGTTGAACACCTTTATTACAATTCGACTACAACCCTTTGTACTACCATTAGAAATTTCTTTTTCAACGTGTCTTATAAAAATAATAGAAGAACTACTAACCCTTGGTATGATAATGATTGTAAAATTGCTAGAAACATAATTAGGGAGGTGTTGACGGGGCTGGAAATCTATCAATCAAGGGGATCTCCCCGATTTGAAGTCCTAATTAGACCTCACAGCGTTTGGTGTAGGAGTCCCATCCCATATGATGGGCTAGTTTCCATTCACCTAGAGATATTCCTTGGCTAGAGGTCAACACATGAGAGTGTTACGGGGTATCCTCAAACAACAAGGCAAATGTGCTTGGTGAGTGCGTAATGTATCTCATGTCTCGGTTCTCTTACTACAAAGGGGGAGAGTAAAGTGAGACTCTAAGTGAGAGGAAATAGCACCACATAAGAAGAGATGCATGTGACCAAAAAGGTATGTCTAGTAGCCAGCAAAATAGTTCATAGTGGAAGCAGCAGTCATTAAAACCGAGGTGAAGGGTACAACACATACACCACCCAATAGAGTATCCACATGGATGTGATGGTCCTTATAACCAGAAAACAAAGATGGTCTCTTGAGTATCTTGTAGAGTATTCCATAAGGATGTGACAACGATGATAGCTAATACACCAAGGTTGTCTATCTAATATCCCGTAGAGTAGTCCACAAGAATTAGACAATGGTGATAAGAAGTACAACACATCTTCAACAATGTAAGTACTAAAAAAACCAAATTAGTTCAACTATCTTAGTACATGTTAAATAAACATGCATTAAAAATGTTTAAAGAGTAATCTTACAAACATCTAGTCTTAACAGGCTTCTGAATTAAGAAAAATTCCCAAGACACATTTGTACACCATACATCACTAATCTAAGTAGTGGGACATTGGAGCCAATCCTCGCTCTTCAAAGAATAGACAAACTCTCGAAGCTATGCAGGAGGAGCCAAGGTGAAAATTCATTTGCTCATATAATGAGGCAATATATACAACCAAGGGTGATGCTTGACCATTGTGACTCTTGGACTACCCTCATGACCGTTCAACTTCCTATGACTTTTCAACTGATATGACTCTTCAACTTCCTGTGTGAATCCATTAGAATTTCACTTTACATTACATTCAATTACAATAAATATGGCCCATAGTGGTGATGTGGCCTTGACAATTCATGACACAACTTTACACGACATTGCTGACATGTATTGGCTCTTTGTGGTGTGCATGTCAAGATGTTGTGTTGCTAAGTGATGGATGTACTCTTAGGTGTGCTTTGTCTTCTTCTCTGCATGGCTTGATGTTGCGGGGTCTTCAATGGTCTTGGTATTGCAAGATGATTGTTGGAAAATACTAAGAGGGCGAGAGATGGGGGGGAGGGGGTGAATCAATATTTCTTAGAAATTAGCACTTTTATATATTTTTCAGAGCATTAGTTAATATTCAATTATCATTAATGTTTATTCAGTAACAACAGTGAATAACAGAACACAGAGGCACAAAAATTTTAGGTGAAAAAATCATTACGGGTCAAAAACCACCGAACAATTTTCTAATAATTCTTTAATCTTCAACTCCAATTGAAAAGAAAGCTCCAACTTCCTAGAATCTAGAAAAACATTCTTCTCGAGCTCGCACTGGATGGACACTCCAATGCCCAAGATTATTTAGTAATCAACTAAACAGATGCCCCAAACCCAATGAGCCATAACTCACCCTAGCACCACCCTACCACTCTGAAGTTTTCATAGGCTTGAACATGTTGGTGACTTCATGCATCAGCCTAGCACCACCCTACCACCCTATAGAACAATAAAATAAGAATGGGCTCTCATACCAGGGAAAATGGTCCACTTTACAATGATATAGAATGATGTAGAAGAAGAAGTCACACTAGACCATAGTGTTGGCATTATGACACAGGTTTGGTGCTATGACATAGGTGTTGTCCTTGATGGAAACTCACTCACATGACAGATCATAGTTCAGGCTCACAGAATGAAAAAAAAAGAAGTATATGCAGGTTCCCCTTAACCAAGCTGCGTATACACGTAGGTTTGCAGAACAAAAGGCATGTATGCATATACATGCACTTTCACGCAAGGAAAAGTGCGTACATGTTGGAAAACTTGGTTTTGGTCTGTGGTATTTGGTCCCTGGTATTTTGACCCATGGTATTGATCCAAGATATCTTGACCGAAGTGTTGACCCCAGGTATTTGGTCCTAGGTATTACTTCTAAGTGGTTTTGGACCATGGTATTAAGTAAGGCCTAAGACTATAAAAGGAGAAGGAGATCATTAGGAAAAGGTACTCAAGTATTGAATATCTAATTAAGAGAAAGATCTAGAATACTGGTCATTGGGTTATGGTGAATAACTGGATCTAAATCAAGGAGGAACTTGAGCATTGAAGAAGGATAAGTTCTATTGATGGGTCAAGATCTTTAGGCTTGAACAGAAGTATCTTTGTGTGGTTTTGATATTTTATAATTGGCGCATGTCATAATCTGTAATCTGATGATCTAGGTATAACTGATGTATGAATTGTTGTAAAGGTTAAATCATATTTTACAGATCTGTACGTAGGTTCTGTATAGAAAAGGCGCGTATACACACTAGTTCAATATTTCAAAACAACGTATACACAAGTTTTCCTTCAGATAATAATGTATGAACACAAGTTCGACACATTGAAGTAGCACACATCTCATAAAATATGTTTTAGCTACTTCTATTTGTTGTTACAATGTTTTCGGTTCTACATTAGGTTCTGGTTACTGTTAATGTGATCTAGCTATAGCATTCAAAAAAGTGATTGTTTGATTCAGTTTTGGTTGGTACAAACGAGATTGATTGATGTCGATATATTTTATGTTTGATTAATGTTGTTGATGGATTGAGTTTGAAAATTTATGAAACGTGGTCCCTGGAGGAAAAGAGAAGGTTGTAGCATTCTGTAGGTCAGCACCTATGTACTAGTACATTAGCTAGTACAAGAGCTAAGGGGGTTGTAGCTCCCTTCTAGGAGAAGCTGGAGAACGAGAGAAGGTTGTAGCCTTCTGCAGGTAGAAGCTTGCGTATTGGTATAAGACTACACCAGTACATAAATATTGTAAAAATAAGTTTCTTATTAGAAAAAGATAGAGACGAATTGCAGCAGCTGGTTTTCACCCACATTGGGTTTCCACCTTATATCGTGTGTTCTTGTGTGTGATTGTATGCTCTGTTTTTACTATACCTGGTTACTTTTATATGGTTCTGATACACAAATTTAAGATCAACATTTGATGAATTAACTATATTATAAGTTTGGAGGATATATGCTAGTTTTCTTAAAAATAGTTGTGTATATACGCAAGTTTCATTAACTAAAGTAGCGTATACAAATCTAATTGTGAAAAGAAATATGATTGGCTTGCTAATATTGATTCACCCCCCCCCTCTCAGTATTATTTCCAACAATTGGTATCAGAGCAGGTCCTTCAGAAGAAGCTTGATCACTTGAAGGAAGATCTATCATCATGAGCGACTACGAAAGAGAGGCATCCATCAGGTCACCAATCTTTGATGGGAGAAATTTCGTCTATTGGAAGGTAAGAACCACAACCTATCTTCAATCTCTTGGAATAGAAGTTTGGGATATCATGGAAGGAGGATACACATTTCCATTAGCAACTCCTACAGATAAGGTAAGTAAAAAGCAGTATGAAACAAATGCAAAGGCTGTTAATACTCTATTGGGGAGTTTGTCACAATCAGAATTCGTCAAGGTTATGCAGCTCAAAACCACCAAAGAAATATGGGACAAGATCATTCTAAGCTATGAAGGAGACGATAAGGTAAAACGTGCAAAACTACAATCTCTCAGAATTCAATATGAAACTCTTAGAATGCACAATGATGAAAGTGTAGCTAATTATTTCTTACGTATAGATGAGATTGTTAATCGCATGAAAAACTTGGGTAAAGAGATAAAATAAGTTACTTTAGTTGAAAGAGTTCTAAGATCCTTGTCTTCTAAGTTTGAATCAAAGGTTTCTACCATAGAAGAAAAGTAGGATCTTCAGAGTATTACTATGTCACAGCTGCACGGAGTCCTAACTGCTTTCAAAATGAGAAAAGGGGGTCCATCAGATATGAGAGAAGCTACATTCAAAGCTTCAGGAAAAGGAGAACTTAATGAGTCAGGACATATGTCAGAAGGAGAGGAAGAATCAAACTTTGTCAAGAACCTTCAACGGGGTTTTGGAAGATTCAGAGGTAAACTACCTTTCAAATGTTTTTCTTGTGGAAGAGTAGGTCATTATGCTGCCAAATTTCCTCACAAAGATAAGCTTGATAGAGGTAAGGAATCAGCAAAATGGAATAGAAAACAAAGTGTAAATAAGAAGAGCTACTATACACATGAAGATAATGATGATTTATCAAATAGTGATGAAGATGAAAATAGTAATGGTTATAGACTTCAGATGGCTTTTGAAGATGATGATTTCTTGGATGATTTAGATGAATATGGTCTCTATGAAGAAATTTCTAAACTTAAAATTTGTTTAGAAGAAAAGAGTATGATTATAGATACTCTTACATTCCAACTTGTTGAAAGGGAAAAACACAATGAAAAGTTAGAATGTGAAATTGTGGGACTAAGAAAAGAAATTGAGAAAACAAAAGCTCTCAATCTTAAGTTTGCTAAAGGATTAGAAACTTTGGATGAAATTATCAAAGTGCAATTTTCTCCTCTGATAAAGACAGGTCTTGGATATACTGAAGAACCATCTCAAACACAGAAGCCATCAACCTCCAAAAGCTATCTTGATGCAGCAAGGAAAAATGAACAGGTTGATAATCGTTAGTAGAGGCTTAAAGCAAATCACCAGGTAAATCGGGTTCAATCTACTTCAAGGATGAACAGAAGCTATAGCCAACCATAGGTAAATCATTCTCAATTTGCTTCAAGAATGAATGTCAATGGAAACTACAATCATCATGTTAGTAGATTCTATAATCGTAGGAATTTCTTTAATGGTCAATGTTTTTCATGTCATAAATTTAGACACAAAGCTACTCAATGTGTTGCTTACAAGACCATCATGACTAGGGAAGCACGAAATCAAAGGAATGTGATTGGGATCATGAAAAGGACCTACTGTAACTTTTTTGTTCTTGAAAATGAAATAGAATGCTCTATTTGTAACAACTTCGGTCATCAAGACTCTGAATGCAGGAGTAAATTTCAGCAAACATTTTAGAAGGAGCAAGCTTCATTGGATCCCAAAACATGGAAAAAGAAAGAACTGCAAACCGAAATATGTGGTATAGCCTTACATGCAGAAGGACAAGAAAATCAATGGTACATCAACAGTGAATGCTCGAAACACATGATAGGTGATAAAGAAAAACTTCAGTCATATAGTGATTTAGAAAAAGAAAGGAAGGTCTCATTTGGAAATGAAACCCCTGCAGTCATAAAAGGTAAAGGCTCTGTTCTCTTAAAAGAAAAGGTCAAAGATGGGAATGTTATGTATGTTGATGGTTTAAAGCATAATTTGTTGAGTGTTAGTCAAATGTGTGATCAAGGAAATGAAGTAGTATTTCGATCAAATGGATGTGTTGTTCGTGAGCTTGATACAGGAGAAACAATGATCAAAGACATAAGAACTCCAAATAATTTATACATACTCAAGGGAGGACAACAACAACGCTATCTAAGCAAAATGATGAACACTGGCTATGGCATATAAGATTGGGGCATCTAATCTTCCCTCAAATAATGAAAGCATGCAAATTCCAGGTTGTTCGCGATCTTCCTGACATCAGAATTCAAGAAAATACAATATGCAAATCATGTCAATTTGGTAAGCAAACAAGAGCACATTTCCTTGAGAAAGAAGGATCAGCTAGTAAGCTGCTTGAACTTGTAATACTGATTTATGTGGTCCATCAATGAAAAAGTCACCTTGTGGAGAAGAATACTTTACATTGTTCATTGACAACATTTCCAGAATGTGCTGGATAGGACTTATAAAGCATAAAGACGAAGCATTTGAAAAGTTCAAATCCTTCAAAGCTTTGGTTGAAAATGAATCAGATTGCAAAATCAAATGTCTCAGATCTGATCGAGGAGGGGAATTTACCTCGGATGAATTCTTCGACTTTTGTGAAGAACACGGAATAAGAAGGAAATTCTCTACTGCAAGGGCTCCTCAGCAAAATGGAGTGGTAGAATGGATGAACAGAATTGTTCAACAAATGGCTTGTGTTATGCTAGATGAGTCTAGAACTCCTACAACTTTCTGGGGTGAAGCTGCATTTGCTGCCATCACTATTCTCAACAAAACAAATTTTCGGGTAAACAACACTCAAACTCCTCATGAACTTTGGTATGGTAAGACTCCTACTGTAAAATACTTCAAAGTTTTTGGAAGCAAATGTTACATCAAAAGGACTGATGAAAAACTTGGCAAGTTTGAATTTAGAGCAAATGAAGGTATTCTCCTTGGTTACTCTTCCCGAAGTAAAGGATACAAGTGTTATAATAAAAGACTAGGAAAAATTGTTGAAAGTATTGATGTTGTGGTTGATGAAGCAGGCAAAAATACAAAGCAGATAAAAACTGAAGAGTGGGAAGATGATGAGGATTATCCTTCGACATCAAATCAGACTAATGATGAAGAAGAAGAAACCAATGAAGCGCCAGAAGATCAAATAATGACAAAAGAAAAGACTCCATCTAGATATGTTCAGAAAAATCATCCAGAGACTCACATTTTGGGACAGAAAGAGGCAGGTGTGCAGATAAGAAGAACTATTATAGAAGCTTCAAGCTATCTAGCATTGCTTTCTTCATCGAACTGCAGAGTTTAAATGAAGCATGCAAAAATGAATGTTGGGTCAAGGCCATGAATGAAGAGCTTGAGAAAATTGAAAAGAATAATACATGGGAATTAGTTCCTAGACCTCATGATAAGAATGTCATAGGAATCAAATGGATATTAAAAAACAAGCTGAATGAAAATGGAGAAGTTATTAGAAACAAGGCCAGAATTGTTTGTAAAGGGTATGCTCAACAAGAATGGATAGACTTTGAAGAAACGTTTGCACCTGTCGCTAGACTTGAAGCCATAAGAATGTTCCTTGCTCTTTCTATCTTTCAGAAGTTCAAAGTATATCAAATGGATGTGAAATCTGCCTTTCTTAATGGAGACCTAGAAGAAGATGTATATATTGAGCAACCAGATAGATTCATCCTTGGAAATGATCCAAAACTTGTATGCATACTCAGAAAGGCTCTCTATGGTCTAAAACAAGCTCCAAGGGCCTGGTATTATCATCTTGACAAATACCTTCATCAACAAGGTTTTTTAAAAGGATCAACTGATAACAATCTATATATAAAAATTGACAATGATAAATTGCTAATACTCATTGTATATGTTGATGATATCATTTTTGGTAGCAATGAAGAAGCCATGAGTCAAAAGTTTGCTTTGGTAATGCAGAAAGAATTTGAAATGTCCCTACTTGGTGAGCTCACATATTTTCTTCTTTTACAAGTTCAACAAATAAAGATGGTACTTTTCTATCACAAGCCAAGTACCTTAGGTAGATCTTCAAGAAATATGGCATGGAAGATTCTAAACTAGTATGTAACCGTATGGTAACAGGATGCAGCCTCAGCACAAATGATGAATCAATAGTTGTAGATCAACCAACCTACAGATCCATGATTGGTAGTCTACTCTATCTAACAGGTACCCGACTAGACATCATGCATGCAGTGGGAATTGTTGGAAGATTCCAAGCAAATCCAAAGGAAGCACATCTTTAGGTAGTCAAAAGGGTTTTCAAATATCTTAAAGGAACACAAAACTTTGGTTTATGGTATCCTAGAGATACATATCTTACACTTCATGCATATACAGATGCAGATTGGGCAGGAAGTGTGGCTGACAGAAAAATCACTAGCGGTGGTGCATTCTTTATGGGTTCTAGATTAGTGTCTTGGTTCAACAAGAAACAAAGTTCAGTTGCATTATCTACAGCTGAAGTAGAATATGTGGCTGTTACATCTTGTTTCCCACAACTCCTTTGGATGATGCAAACATTGCAAGACATTCAGATCACATGTACTCCACCCATCTCCATTCTATGTGATAATACAAGTGCAATCAATATTTCAAAGAATCGAGTCATGCATTCTAATACCAATCACATACCTATCAAATATCATTTTCTTTGAGAACAAGTGCTTGAACAAAAGGTCAAATTGCAGTATGTTCCCTCCAAGGAATAGGTTGCTGATATATTCACCAAACCACTGCCCAGAGAGACATTTGAATACTTTAGACAGAAGCTGGGAGTAGTTGATGCATCATCTTGTTGTTGAAACTTATCTACTTCAGAGAACAATGGTTGTACACGAGTTTCATGAAGCGTATCTGCAAACATATGCTGGTTGCTGCAGATACAACTACATATATGTTGGTTTGAAGAATATCAGTGGGCTAGACTCATGATGAAAAGAGCCTAATATGGGTTTGACAACGATCATCTGGCACAAGTTCAAGGGGAGCATATACTTCTAATAATGCATTGTTGGCATTATCTTAGAAGATCTTGATACAATTTCATAGTTGGTTTTGATTCAAGCGCAGAGGGAGATCATGGTTGCCGGTCTAGATGGTGATTGACAGATGCTGCTGATGATAGTTGCTGATAACTATCATAGTCTTGTTTTAGATATTTTGTCTCTATGTTATGTATATCTTCTATTATCAAGGTCATGTAATGACCTATTTTGTTTCCTCACTATGCTTGGGATGGATGATGTAATGTTCTTGTTTTATCATGTATAAACTTTTGGTATATCCCCACTTGGTTGGATGGATGAGTTAATCTTGGTATATCCCCACTTGGTTGGGAGATGGATGTATGTATGAGTCTTTGGTGATAGAAAGGTCATTTATGATGTATAAAGTCATGTTCTTCTTGTAGAACATCTTTTTGCAGACCTTGCTTACTGTCAGGGGAAGCATGATCAACACACTTCAACATATCAAAGAATTCAGCATGTACTCAGGGGGAGCATAACCTTTTGCCCTTGATGACAAAGGGGGAGAATGACTTGGGGTTTCCATCAAGTCCAAAGGGGGAGATTGTTGGTATTATGACACAGGTGTTGTCCTTGATGGTAACTCACTCAGATGAAATATCATAGTTCAGGCTCATAGAATGAAAGAAAAAGAAGTATATGCAAGTTCCCCTTTGTTATACGGGAATAGTGTCCACACAGATGCTGTTATTCCCACTAAGATGGGTGGCTATCTTAGAAACAAACAATCAAAGTCTACTATTGATTCCTTTTATGAAAATAGATGAGACGAGAACCAAGAACGCCAATCTGAGTCTTGCGCTTGATTCCTTCTCTTTCTTGATAGAGTTTTTGTCCCTCAGTCTTTGTCTTCTCAGCTTCAAAAGGACCTATAGAATCACAGAAACATACTACTATGCAAGAAACAAGGATCTAAATTCATAAATAATGCAGGATCAGATGTACATTAACCATATACAAGCATATATAAACAAATACACCAGAATATGGAAGGAAACAAGAATAACTTTATTTAGATAAAAAGTAGCAAGAGGATTACAACCATCAGCAGCTCTGACCCAACATCATCCTCCTGCTAAGAAGCCCTTCTTTCACCTCAAGAAAAGAAAAATCACCCAACACTGTGAATGTACATCAGAATACCAACAAAACTTCTCTATAAGTTACAAAATTCCAGCCCCTGGATCTCTGTGATGAGGGATCCATATATAGATGATTACAAAGAGGTGAGTCATCTTTTGGGATCTTGATTAGTGTCTTCTCTCTGATAGTTCCTGCTTCCACTTGAGAATGAAGATCTCTTACTCATCCCTAGTCGAAAATGGAGTGGCAAGTGTTAGAGTGGAAGCTTCTAGAAGATTCCATGAACTTCCACCTCGCCTTTTGGTCCCTACCATTTGTCCATTCCTGACCATCGCACCCTACAGAGGAGAAAAACAATATGCATCGCACCCTGTACATTGGGAAGGTGATATGCATCACACCCTCTGCATGGAGCTTTCAGTATGGTCTAGTTTTGATCATTTATGAGCAGTTTTCAGTGGAGAACTTCTGAGAGATGATGTAATCAGTTGAACTTGTTCCTTTAGGCAGTAAAACAACCCTTTTAGGGACTTAAGAGCCCTTAGTTTATGGACATTTTTGATTGGGGTTGAAGTGCCCAAAAATGTCTATAACAGTTGCCCCCTAAAGCATGAGGTTGTTAATCGTTTTTGATGTCAGGTGAAATGCTTTACTATGAGGATCTGAAGTTTTTCTGAGCTCGGAGGTGACCTGTAATAAGATACAATACAATACATTATTTGACAACATTTTTTCATGATCTAGCTGAGGTGGGCATTCCCATACCCAACTTTATAAACTTATTTTCATGTACATAGGACAGACTAAAGATATGGACACATCATCCTTTGATTTGGGTGATCATCTGTTCGGCAATGATGTACACTGGATGTTTTTATATTCCTGAATATATCACAGCCTGCATGGATGAAACTAGATCTAGGGTTTTCAAAATTGGCCAATCTTCACTCGGAGTACAAGTCGATCCATGTGAAAAATGTTTTGGAGTCAAACATGGAAAGACATCGCCTGATTACCAGCCAATGATGTAAGATGTTAATAGGCGTGAGAGGAATCACTAAGAATGAAAATGACCCTCAAGTTACTACAGTACAATTTACGTGGTGTGAAAAAGGGACTTGGCGTTGAACACCACACAAAATCTCTCGGTAGAAGGCCATTGATGTAAACCTGTCGCCGAAAGTGAGAAACTTGCCATTAAGGCATGCAAGCTTCAAAGTACTGAAAGGGTTGTTCCTAAGTCAAGTTCTTGGATAATGAGCTGATGTCGACAAGAAGCGACCCGTTGTAGGAGGGCCTTCATGAATCCCGTAGCAACGACACGGAACAAAGCAAATGATTTTGGAGGTGAAAACAAACTGATGATATGGGGGTTCAGGGTGGCGATCATGAAGGAATGAAGCATGAATGTATTGCAATGGGTGAGACTCAGGTGAATTGTCTGAATGACTTCTCTTGAACATATCGGTGACACTGACGATGGATTGGTAGTGTTAACCCCAAAGATGGATGGTGTGATGGACCAATGGTGAAGACCAGTGAATGGAACAACCCAACCCAGCATAGATGCGGAAGGAAAGTGTCATGTTCAAGAGCGACTTGTTACCAATAAAGTTTCTTCTTGTTTTCTTCCCAATTTTCCGTAGTCATTGCTGACCAATACCTCTTTATTTTTTTCAAGGTTGAGGAGGATAACATATGCTTGTTCTATAATCCTCCCTTCAGGCGAACCTGTCGCTATATTTTAGCGAGCCTAGCGACAGTGAAACTCGTTCTTGTCCTGTTGGATGAGTTTGTCGTTATTAGTTTTAACGAGTTTAATGACAAAGATAACTCAGTCTCTTTCAATTTTAGAGAGTCTGAAAGAAACAGAAAGAAGAATCCGAAGATTCTTTTTTGTTGTATAATCCTTTAAGTCCAGGAAAGCATAAAATAATACAAAAGGGATGAATTTTCGATAGTTTTAATGAGCCGAACAAGACAAGCGCTCGATCTTTTTGTGTAATAATCCCTGAGGTCCAAAAAAATTAAAATCTAGAGGAGGGATATCACTTTTGATGCCTTTTAACGAGCCGAAGAGGCCAATCGCTCGACAATATTTTCATATTTTACGAGTCAAGTGAAAAGAGCTTAAAGAAGACTCGTTTTCGAGGAATGAGCGATAGTTTCCGGTAGCAGCTGATTCCAGGTAAGATTTGGAATTTTCCAATCACGGCAGTGTTACAAGGATGGCTAGCAGAATCACTCTTCGCAGATGTTCCTCGAAGGGGTAAACAATCATATGGAGATGAATGATTGGCTAAAACAGAGTGGAGGTGATGGTGAGAACACGACCAAGCCTCAAAATATGGCGATAAGGCATTCACAATGGTTATTTACCCGTTCATTTTTTAATGAGATTAAACGTGGGGAGAAACACTTGCTCATGACTTATGTTTATTTTTTAACGAGCTTGAACTATGCGCTAAAACTGCTCATGGAGAGTTTATTTTTTAACGAGCTTGAACTCTGTGATAACATTGCTCGCCAGTCGTATGATAAAAATGTCTCATTCGAGATGCTATTTTGAAGTGGCTTAAATCTCTAAACCTTTGCCATGGATCCTTTCTTTATGGAAGTTAGGAAACGACTAGCCTTATGGGTTTAAAGGGTTAGAGGTCCTACAAATTTAAAAAGTAAATAGCCGCTCTTCGCTTGCATGCAGAAAGGTTTGCATGCCCCTGGGTATAGCGAAGTGGAGCTTCTAGGTTACCCTTCAATTTGCAGACAAAAAATTTGTTCTATTGGGAAAGGCCTACCTTCTAACAGAGGTATCTTATTCTAGTTTGTTCCCATTTTCCTGTGAGGATGGGTTCACCAGACTAGTCATATATCCTTCGCCGAAACCTACCCTCTACCCAGAGTTTTTCTGCCGAAGCAGAATAGGGTGCATGCCCCATGGGTTTCAGTCATATCTTCCTGAATCACTCGTGCTCATCAGGAGGACGAACTGGATACCGATGAGACATTTCTTTCGTGAAAAGACCATTCAGGGATGGCATTTGACTATTTGTGATGTGTGAACCGGGGAATGACATTTGGTCTACGAGCTTGACCATTTTGCCTTTGTGCGGAAAACACATTACTCTAATGAGTGAGGAGGCGACGACTCCCATGCAATAAATATAGTCGCGTCCAAGGAGTAGATTGTAATCTAAAGGTCCTTGAACTACCATAACGTTCATGTGAACAATTTTCCTTCTCAAAGTAATGGGCACATTTGGAAGGATCCCTAAAGGTCGACTAGTTCCTTTGTTGAAGCCTGTTAGATTTCTCATTTCAGGCAAAAGCGATGGTGAACCAAGCGCTTTCCAAGCAGTTGAGGAAAGGATACTCACAAAAGCCCCTTCATCAATGATGGTACCAACCATGACCATTATGTAAGCTTGTACAATAATTCTAAATGGTACACTGGCTGGTAAACGGGGCCTACCTAGTAGATTCCAGTCGAAGGAAACCACTAGGTTTCTTGGTGGTGGGACCGAATAGATGGCTGGGTAGGACTTTGATGAAATTCCTTCCTACGGTAAAGGAATGGGAGGACTACCCCCAAGCTCATCGGAGCCGATGTTGATGAAAAGAATTTAAACGGTGTCGTTCTCTTTCTCTTTAGTGATGGTATCGTTCGAAGATGAACACTCTGAAGGCAATACCGGGTCAACTGCTGTATCGACCCTTTGAATTTCATCTGGTATGGATTCCGAAGGTTCATTTTCAACGATAGGTGCTTCGGCTGACCACAAGGATGGGCCGTCCAGATTTTCAACCGGTCAAGGACTTGGCAAGAGTTTTTGATATCCAGGAGGAAGTCGTAATGGTGAAACTAGATGATTATCTAAAACTCTTTTAGCCTCTTCAAGGAAGGGACAACGGTGGACGGCGTGATTGCCTTCACATAACTTACAAGGAAGTCTAGGATTCCTTCTTTGTCCATGTGCTTCACTTTCACTGGTTGACGGTGAGCATTCAACATGATCGCGAGAGGTTGATGCTATCGAGTGGTGCAAACGAGGAGACCAATCCCTTAAGATCCGAGGGATACAGGGACAATCTCGATGAAAGTGGTCTCCATTGCAAATGATGCAAGGAGATTTATGTTTTGATTGTGCGGTGTGTGGATTTTTGCTAGACGATACTTGGTTGTTCCCTTTAGATTTTGGTTCCTTTTTCTTCTTTTCCTTTTTCTCTTTCTGCTTCTTCTTCTTCTCAGTTACTTGACTTTTAGCTTTATCGGCTTTGTCAAGCGAAGAGGAAGGAGGAGAAGGAGAATCAGATGAAGTAGAAGGTTGGGAAGCAACTCTAGTGTCGTCTAGTTGCTAGTTAGACTGTTCAAGAATTGTGGGATTCTGAACGACAGAGGTATAGAAGAGCCAGAGTGGCAAACCAATTGTCAATCCTGGAAGTGACAAAGTGGCCATATGGGGTGGACCAACATCTCCCCAAGATAGGAAGGGACTAGGATTTCCTTCACGGGGAAATCCTTGGTTGGTAGACTCCATTTTCTCAACCTGAAGATCAACGGGGAAATTTGTGATGTTATTCCGATTTAAAATAAATTTTTTAGATGCTTGGACACAACTTGTTTTTTGAATTTTAAAGAGTCAAGAAAAAACAAAAGATGACTCTAGTTGCCTTCAATTTTTATTGAGCTTGAAGTGACAAGCGCTCAGAGGACCTTTTCCTTTAAGGAGTCTAAAAAGGAGCAAAATTGACTTCTTTGGAGATCTAGGCAGAGAGGATTACCAAACCAATTGTAAAAATGCAGAATACTTTTTATGGTACGGCATTCAGTCTTCTCGAATGCTATGTTCGGTGCATTACGATCGATAGGGTGGTAGACACGGCTTCCTAAGGATAAAGGTTGCAGCCTATAGTGGTCTCCCAATATATACGCGATGGTACGTGGGAGCACAAGTCTGTACTGGCACTTATCGTCTCAGAGTGGAGGAATCACCCAACCAACACTGAAAGCAACAGTTACCAAGCTTTACGATGCCCGAATACGTCTCTAGCATAGATCTCTAGATGTTGCATTAAGTTCCAAAGCATTGTTAGATTCATTGAGATTTATTTCAAGTTGATATTGCTTAGCAGTTTTCCTTTTAGGTTCACCACGTGATGTATGTATAATTCCTAAATGCAGTCTAAGATGATAAACAAACATTTTATCTTCTTTCAGCAATGAAAATCCTAGCTACTAAGGGGAAGAAAGTCAAGCATCTTTTCTTCACAGAGCACAAAGCACACACTAATATGCATAGTCCTAAATCAAGCCAAGCATTCAAGATGAAAATGCACATGCATGTATTGGTTTTCAGCTCTCTTAATGTGTAAATGACACTAATAAAACTATGTGCAAAATTGAATTACTTTTAAAGCGACTGTACTCAACAAAATTCTTTTTCAAAACGAAGTGAAAACAAGAGAGACGCTTTGCGATTTTGAAATGGAAATTGCTTTTCGACACTTTAAAACTAGTAAATCAAGTCTTATGCAATAATAACTGTATAATCAACTATCTAAGACAATGGGATTTCTTTCTAAAACTGAAAACGACAGCTACAACACTTTCAGATCTAGTGACGACAATTCGACTATGTTATTTTTTGCAAAAGAGAACTAAAACGATGCATAATACATAAAAAATGTTTATAGTTCTTTGCACTAAGGAGGTGGAATAATGCTAGAGAAGGGGGTATTCACAGAAGCACACTGATTACAGACAACAAAAAATCTTGAATAAGACTTAAAACAGTGAGAAAAATCCACAGTCGGAGGGTAAAATCAGTCCTCCCTAACCATCGCACCTGTTACACAGTGAACTCAGTATGAAACGCAGTTACTGCATTCGGGAAGTGCGATGCATACAGTCTGCCTTGAAGGCAGGGTGCGATGGTTACAGTGTGAGACTTTAAACGAGACTTCACTCACAGTTTGTAGTTTAGTTCAAGTGTTTAAGTTGAATAAGTACAAATCAATGTATGTAAAAACACAGGGGTGATTTAAGAGGTTACTAAAGCCACTACTCAAGACAGTTAGATTGCTTGTAGATCTATTGTTTAATTTATAAACAAAAACCCGGATATTGACTGAAGCAGCATTGATCTACTTTACATTTGTATGACAAATGCAGTTCGAAGGCTAGTTGGCTTGACTTCAGGCTTCGTCTGTATGTTTATAAAGGAAACAAGGATAGATAGGCTAACAAGTAATCTAGTCACTCCCCAGTGGAGTCGCCATTTTGTTATACGGGAATAGTGTCCACACGGATGCTGCTATTCCCACTAGGATGGGTGGCTATCTTAGCAACAAATAATCAAAGTCTACTATTGATTCCTTTTATGAAAATAGATGAGAGGAGAACCAAGAGGGCCAACCTGAGTCTTGCGCTTGATTCCTTCTCTTTCTTGATAGAGTTTTTTTCGCTCAGTCTTTGTCTGCTCAGCTTCAAAAGGACCTGTAGAATCACAGAAACATACTACTATGCAAGAAAAAAGGATATAAATTCATAAATAATGCAGGATTAGATGTACATTAACCATATACAAGCATATATAAACAAATACACCAGAATATGGAAGGAAACAAGAATAGCTTTATTCAGATAAAAAGTAGCAAGAGGATTACAACCATGAGCAGCTCTGACCCAGCATCATCCTCCAGCTAAGAAGCCCTTCTTTCACCTCAAGCAAATCAAAATCACCCAACACTGTGAATGTACACCAGAATACCAACAACACTTCTCTATAAGTTACGAAATTCCAGCCTCTGGATCTCTGTGATGAGGGATCTATATATAGATGATTATAGAGAGGTGAGTCATATTTTGGGATCTTGATTAGTGTCTTCTCTCTGATAGTTCTTACTTCCACTTGGAGAATGAAGGTCTCTTACTCATCCTTGGTCGAAAATGTAGTAGCAAGTATCAGAGGGCAAGCTTCTGGAAGATTCCATGAACTTCCACCTCGCCTTTTGGTCCCTACCATTTGTCCATTCCCGACCATCGCACCCTACAGAGGAGAAAAATAGTATGCATCGCACCCTGTACATTGGGAAGGTGATATGCATCACACCCTCTGCATGGATCTTTCAGTATTGTCCAGTTTTGACCATGAGTAGTTTTCAGTGGAGAACTTCTGGGAGATGATGTAATCAGTTGACCTTGTTCCTTTAGGCAGTGAAGCAACCCTTTAGGGACTTAAGAGCCCTCAGTTTATGGACATTTGTGATTGGGGTTGAAGTGCCCAAAAATGTCTATAACACCTTGACCAAGCCCGCTATTACATGCAGGCTCG
>APFE030800711.1:1353-12403 GCA_000404065.3 Pinus taeda
GCTCGGAAAAACACAAGAAAATGTTACCTATGGTCCGCTTTCAGCTCTTTTCCTGACCTTTTAAAGCAGAAAAGATCGTCGAGTTGTCCCTCTTGGCTCGTTAAACGGTTACTAAGGGGCGGTCATTTTAAGTTCTTTTATCGACTGTTAAAACATAAAAAGATTACCGGGTTTTTGTCGTTTCAAACTCGTTAATGGTTGCGGAACGATGTGATTTTGATCCCTTTTTTACTTTTTCAGATCGGAATCACTACTCATGAAAAGTACTCCTCAGTCGTAATGATCGGGCGGTTCTTTCGGGTATCATTTTACACTTTTTCGGACCCGAGAGACACAACTCTACGAAAAAGGACCTTTGGAGTTTTCTTTTCGTGTCTTTTTCAAACTCTTTAAACATGAAAAAGACTCCGAGTTTTACCTATGTCGGACTCGTTAAACCCTGACGACATTGGATTCGTCATTATGACGAAACTTGAGCTTCTCCTCCCTAGGGCTCGTTAAACTTTTACTAGGTTGGATTTGACCGAAGGTCGAACTTATACTGCAAGCATATGCTATCCCCATCAAGCTTGTTAAAAATAACTGGGGTACTCGCCAGAAATGGCGGGGGAAAAAAGAAATTTTTGGAACCGTAATTACAGTCGTGTCGGCAGTATGTTGCTCTTGAACATGGCACTCCTCTGCTTTCGCGTCAAGGTAGGGATATCTGATTTGGCCTTTCACTTGCCTCCGTGGGTTTGGGTGATCCTATTTGACCTCTCATCTGCTCACTGCCTTGTCATCGTGACCTCTGATCTAGTGATGTCAAATACTGCCAACTTCACTGTTGTGCCGTCAATATGTTCAAGAGAAGTTGACCTCTGCAAGAAACCGCCTCCTCCTGATAGTTCACAAATCTCATTTCACAACATTGTCTCTTCCCGTCTCGTGTCGATGATGTGGGAAACATAATGGCCCACCTTCGACAAAGATCACTTCTTGTCGACTTCAGCTCATTATCCAGGAACGTGACCTTGAGACTCCCTTCCGGTACCTTGGAGCCTGCATGCCTTAATGGCAGGTTCTTCGTGTTCGACGCGAGGTTTTCATCATTGGCCTCCGATCGGATGACTCTGCGGGTGTTCGACATCGACTCATGCATTCACATGCCGTAGACTGTACCTGTAGTACCTTGAGGACCATTTTCATTATTGGTGGTACCTCTCGCGTCTGTTAACAGTTTTCATTATTGACTGGTAATCAGACGATGTTCATGCATGTTCGACTTCAGCTTACATGTTCACATGCTTGAACTTGTACTTATGTTCGGGTTGAGGTGGAGCGCAAGACCCTGGATTGTGTCTGTTGTAATCCAGGCGTGATTTTGATACATGACTCTTTCACTAGATGGTTGCGACCATACCTGAGTCTATTCATCGATCCTAACTAGATGGCTGCGTCCATGCTATGGATCTTGATTGTTATACTCTGTCAATGGATGGCTGTGTCCATACCACATATATATCATGTATTTGAACTATCATACTGTATCTCTCAATGCAGATTCTCGACGGCAGCTGTATATGGTCTTGTAAAGCACTTCACCTCTCTCTCTCTCTCTCTATCGAGGCTCATGCTTTAGGGGGCATCTGTTACGCAGTAATTTGTCACTGTTGGTCACCGTCCTTGTTAGCCCCATTGTCGCACACTGGAGGACACATTTACGGACCTGTGACCAGTGACATAACCAAAAAACACTTGCATTGGATTCTCCTAAGTATGAACTTCAAAGTACCTGAAGACACCTTTTGCAGATAAGCCACAAAAAGTGCCCTACTTCCATTAGCGCGACACAACAGTGCCTTACCCGCGCCAATGGCTCAGTTCCTCCAAAGAGGGCGCGTCCATAGATGCTCTTTCATAGAGCACGGCCCGCGCCACACAATTTGGGCATGATTTTTGGCTAGCGCGCACTGGAATGTTTTTCCTCCATAACTCACCCAGTTCTCTGAGGAAAAATCCCATAAAAGCAGTCGAGTGTCGTCTTTTCTATCCAAGACAACCCATCTCAATGGTTATTCTGGGACAATGCCAAAATCTCAGAAGGTGTCCAGATGCAACGCATATCTCTTCTCCTCCATCTACAAATGCCTGTCTCCCCACATTGAACAGGCTAGTGATAGTGTGAGTTTGCAAGTTTGCTAGTGGAGTTTTATAGTTTTTGGAGTGACAAGTGATAGAGCTAAGTTCATAGTGAGAATTGAGACCCACCGAAGAGTTATGCTGCCAGAATACTGAGAGGGAGGAGGTGACTTTGCAAGGCCTAACCAGCTGTTGACCCAGTCTGAGGAGATTGCAGCGTCAAGCCGATTCGGTTGTAATCCTTCTCTTCTTTTATTAAATGATAAGCGACTGTTATTATGGTTCCACTCATGTATTTGTCTGATAATATTTGAGTTATATCCTGCTTGACTGATATATATTTGTATGATACTGGATTTTACGCTTGTTTTGGGTTGTTCTTCATTTGTGCAGGTGTCCATGCGTGGAGCGCGAGGATAGTAACCGGCCAAAGCTAAAGGACAGGAGCGACACTTCTCCCACAACAAATAGCGTTGGATCCCAGGTTGGTCTTTCCAATCGACTTTTAAATTATGCAATTAGGAACTTGCGTGCAGCGTGTATGATTGTTGCTAGACCCCTATAGGGCTAGTGGGATCGCCTCTGTTCGCAGAGGGGATTTACCTCCACAACACTCTTCACAAAATTCCTCAAATTCTCTTGAAGTGAACTCTCCCCCTCTGTATGATATTAAGCATTTTATCTTCAAATATTTCTCATTTTCTACCTAAGCTTTAAACTTCTTGAAATTATTAAATACTTTTGATTTTTATTTTAAGAGAACAATCCAAGTAGCCTTGGTAAAATCATCAATGAGAAACATGAAATACCTTTCTCCTTTTGAGGTCTCTGCTTTAGTTGGCCACAAATATCTATGTGAATGAGATCGAGAGGTATGGATGAGGTGAACTCTTTCAACTTGAAATGAGTTCTAGTATGTTTTCCAAACTGACATGACTTGCAGATTGTGTTATCAGGCTTTGACAATCTTGGTAATCCTTTCACTGCTCCCATCATGCTTACTTTTATCAAACTGTCAAAATTTATATGCCTAAGCCTCTTGTTCCATAATCGTGCTTCACTTGTTTTTGTTAAGTAATAGTTAACCTTTGAATTGCAAAAAACATATATATTATTGTGGGTTTTGATTACTTTTCCCACTAGTTTTCCATTCTTTATGTTGCAGATATCATAGTATTTAGATCAAAATATCGAATCATATCCATTATCACACATTGGGCTAACACTGAGAAGATTGTGATCGAGACCTTCTACATACAACACATTATGTGCTTTTGTTTTTCTATCAAGACTCACTACACCTTTACCCTTCATTCTTGTTGGAGCATTCTTTCCAAAGGTGACATTGCTTCCTTTGTCCTTTTCTTTGAGAGATAAAAAAATTCTTATGTCCCCAGTCATATGATTGGAACAACCCCTATACAAATACCATTTGTTTCCTTGGTTATGAGATGATAAGGCAAGAGCATATTGCATGCCTTCTTTAATCTCTAGTTTCCAGCCCCCATTATTCTTCTGGATAGATGACTGTCTGCCATAGTGGGACTTAGATAGGTGTTCAAACCTACATCTGAACTTACTTGCTTTGTGCCCAAAATTATTACCCTTCGAGCATTCTATTTCAATAGTAGGGGAGAAAAGACATTCTAATTTCTATGAGAGGAATATTGAGACTTAGAAATCCAATGTGTATTATATTTGAGATTTTCATCTCTTTCAATTTTGATCCTTCTATAATCAATGGCTTTATGTCACAAGATATGACACTTATAGAAGTGACCATAAAACAAACAAGCATGCATGTTGTTAAAAGAATTATGAGATTGAGCAGGAAAATACCTCGGTCATTTCACTGATTGGTTCATTCTCCTTTGACAATCTTCTCTTTGTCTGACTCAACTTTCATCTCCATTAATTATTTAATGATGCTTCTTCCCATGATAGTGTGGTCCTTCGAATCCCGAGGACCCGAATTTTATCTTCCCAATAGAAGATTCTTGTGTCTGTTTATCCCAGACTGGTTTTGATTGCTGAAGGCCTTTGACTATTCAAGATATGATCTATTTTCCTTGACCCTTCAACAAACGTTTCATTTAGAACCTTCTAGGTATTTTTTTTCTAAAGATCGGTTCTCAAAGAGACAAACTCTGCTTCAAGAGTCTGATAGTTCTCTTCCCATTCTTGAATCAGGTCTTGAAGAACTCCTTCCTTTCGTTTGGCCTCCTCTAACTTTAATTTCAAAGACATAATATCCTCTTTGCATATCTGTGAGCTCATCTCCTTTTTTAATTTGAGCACCTCCAGTTTCGACTGTCTGTTCTCCTCTTCCAGTGTCTCACACTTTCCTTGATTTTATTTCAGTAAAAGGACTACACTTTCCTTTCTCTTGATTTCTTCTTAAATATTTTCTTTTTTATAGGTATACTCGTCATTATCATAGTTATACATACCTTCCTCTGCAAGTTGTAATTGTTCCTTCAAATGCTTGTTCTTCTTCCTTGCTTTCTTTAATTCATCGAGGGAATTGATAATTTCCCCTTCAAGGTCTAGTACTCCTTCTTCTTCCTCTGCAGAGTCTATAATACGTTGTTTGTTGGAGTCTGTTTCAAAGGCCATAAGAAGAAACTTACTTGACTCATCAGAATAAGAAGATACTTACTTGACTCATTCTCTGATGAGTATTCATAGTCTGACTCTTATGCTAATCTATCTTCTTTGGAGTGTAAGCCTTATTCTTATAGGGTTTTTTCTTTTGATGTATCTGAGACTTGTTTCCAAATTTTAGATTCTCTTCCTGTAGTGCTAGACATTGGATGCAGGTTTGACTTTGGTAGTGGATTGTGAACTTCCTGGGAAGGGGGGTGAACTCTGGTATTACTTCGAGGGTGGAGATGTGAGCATATGGACTCCCTTTTTGCTGATATAGGCACTGTCTCCTTTTATTTTCTGGTTAGATCAAATGTTTATATATTTATGTGTGTGTGTGTGTGTGTGCATATAATTGTAAATACTGTATCAAGTTGGATTTATAAAGCTCCATAGACAATATGACTATTTGTTGGTTGAAGCAGATGTGCATGAGTATATGGGGATGTAAATACTACAATAAGTTATGTTATAAAGCTCCAATAAGCAGCATGGTTGTTATGTTATCATGTTGTCATGATGGTTTTTTCTTTTGAGAAAGTTGTTCATTGTCAATACTGCAACAAGCTAAGCTATAAATCTCCATGGGAAATATGTTTTGGTTTTTAGCAGTTCTCTAGTTGTAGGTGTCATAGAACACAGAGGAAGGTCTTCCCCTAAGGGGGAGGGCCTATAACAACCTCAGGTTAAAATTTCATGTATTAAAAGTTAATAAAGGAAAAATATGACCACGGTCAAAGGACACTTATTGCATGCTGAATGTTGGGCCAGAATATCCTAGTGCGCATCACTTGGTGTGTTTATGGATAAGGGAAATTGACAAAGGCAATGGAAAAGTATTTGGAAAGGCAAAAATAAATTATTGGTATTTTATTTATCAAAATAAAGAAAATTAGGAGAAGAGGAAGGTGAAAGGTTAGAAGTTTCATGTGAGGCAGAAAATGAAGGAACTAATGGAAAATTGAAGAAAATAGAGGCATCTACTGGGCCCGAAAATTGTTGTACTTAATGCACCTTTTTATTCATATGATGCCCTACTTATTCCCTTGTTTTACTAGTTTATGAAATCTTTCTACATTATTTTAATGTAATAGTGAAGATTTAAGATTGATTTGTATTTTATATAAGAATACCTTGGTTATATGCATTTCTAGGATTAATGTTCATTAAAATATTGTTAATGTAGATTGTCTTGTTTCTGCAATGCATAGGGATCCTGTACCAGGTATAGGTGGGCTACTTCATCATTCAAGATTTCCACGGAGGAAAATTCTAGCTGGTAGTATAAACATGCGTCTTGAATTATATTGGATCCTTTTTGACATTCAGAGGTGCACTAATTTTTCATTGACATGCTTCTGCACTAAAGAGCAATATTCATGCACTAGAGAGCAATCAATTTGGAGCTTCGACATCTCAACACACTTCCAGGGAAAACCAAGGAAGGTTATTTTCCAAAATTATGTTCTAACACCTTAGCATGAGTTGGATTGCACCCAAGTCATACGTTTGGGTCTCTAGAAGAAAATCAACAAATCAGCTCAAAATTCACACAGTTTTCAAATTGGCAAGTTTGACCTCGATTTTCGTGCAACTGTAGGCGAATCTCAAAAATACAAGAAAATGGGTTCTTTAACAGTATAAAAAAATATTTAGAAATGAAACTTTTTCTCAAGGTCTGTATCAGTTTAAAAGTTACACAAGGGTCTTTGAGGCAGTTTTATAAAAAAAGATTGCTTTTCCAAAATTTTAGGATCTTACCCAGATTTTCCAAAATAACTAAATAGTCAACTTTGTGAATAATTTACCAGGAAATAGAGATGAATCATAAACATACAAGAGAGGTTATTGTTGAAAACATGAAAAATTAGGTTGCCTCATATTGTCACCTTTTGAAAATAGAGTTCTAGTTGTACAGTGAGGACCAAAGAACAGAGAAGTTTGAATCCACTTCATGAGCCACATAAGCTCTCAAGGCTAAATCATACCCTCTCCATTGGATATTTCTTATAATACGATTTCCAACGGTATGTGGAAGTCGAAAAATGGGCTTCTGGAACAGAAGTTAGAGCAGAGTGAAGATGCCCCTTGAAAGCCAAAAAACATAGAAAAAGGACCAAGGAGAGGTTCATCGCAATCACATATCACGGTTTTTCTCAAGTAGTAGTGGGGAAGGCAGTGAAATCTGCAATTGGCAATTGTCGATATCATATCCCGTAGATTGACGATCGGAGGTAGCAGCACATTGTGCATCACAAAAAGTCCCTTATTGCGATTTGCAGTAAAGGAGCTCTAGTAAGGGGGCTAGCCCACAGTCGCACAAAGGGCTAAAGAACCAAGGGATAAGCACAAAAGGGCAACCCTGCAGATCATAAATCCCACAGATCGGCAATCCCACAAATCATCAATCCCATAGAATGGCTAATCCCGCAGACCAGAGAATCCCGGAAAATCGGAAAACAATGTGAAATATGGTAAAAAGTCTCTCTCTCCTATATTACGATTGCAATATCCTGTGTGGGCCCAATCTCGCATATTAGCGATCACAATTGTTAAGGGGAGTTACTGAAGGAAAGCATCATAAATCACCGAAGTGCAAGATTCTATGTATAAAAGAAAAAAAGGCACCGGACAGGTGCCTAAAGGATCTAGTGCCTTAGGGCTAAGCAGTCGGTTCTAGACCTCGGTCATATGAAGATAATTACAGAGAGGGGCTAATGAAAATGGGCCTAAAGGGGATCAAAAATCGCCTATTTCTTAATTTTTTTAGTGATAAGTGCCAACACCAGAAAGTCCTCCATATTACACCATAATTGCATCACCAGGCATCTCAGGGTGCCGATAGTGTTTTACAGGGATTTTGGGAGGGCGGATGAGTTGGAAACTGTGTTCCAAGTCTGTTATCGCCATGATGGGTAACCACTTCTGCCTCATGAAAGAGAAGGAACAATACTGTTAAAGAATGAAAGTACCAAGGAACTGTCTAAGAGAGGATTAGATGTGATTTAGCAAAAACATGTCTGGACTAGAGGTCAACAAAGATGAGTGATGTGGAGATATTTTCAAGACCATTATTTTAGTTTCACTAGATTAGTTTTGTTTTGTTGTTTTTTATGGGTGTGTTGTTATTTTTTTTTGTTTTAAAGAAAGTTATCTTACTGTTGTGATAATTAGAGGTTGCACGCTGAGACAACTACTCAGAGAGAGTTGTAAACTCCAGCCAAGAGATATTTTGGTAACTGATTTCCTTGCTGCCCCTTTCCTTATAAAGGGGAGGAAGAAAAACTTAGAAGAGGTTCTAAATTTGAAGAAAAAAACACATGTTATTTATGTGACTATATTACTTCAAGATTTTCATCTTCCAGAATATTAATGAAATGGTGATGATTCCTACATTTGGGTACTACAATATGTTTTCCCTCTGATAAATTCCATTATGTTCATGTTTCCTCTCTGATTTCATGTAATTGTAGCTACCATAAATGTTTCATATGATTTTACAGATTCATTTGTGTTGACTTGTTAATGCAGATGCCTGTATGTGTCTTTGTGATTATATCTTTAAATTACGCTCCTTGAATCATACCATCCATTTCTCCTTTATCCATTATGTCTACTTGTAATTCAGACAAGTGTAGAACTCTTGAAGCTCCAAGCTCTATGTGATAAATATAGAATTCTCGAGGTTTCATGCTCTATATGATGAGTTATGCTACTTCCTTTATTCTCCCATTTCTCTGTTAAAATTGATTAAGTTGTAGGTCCTCGAACTACTCGGCCTCCACTAGTTCATACATATATTCCTGTGAGTTGTATATGTGAAAGAGAACCAAAAATACATGGCTTATGTCCTTGGATGAAGGAACCAACCCATGCTGTTCATTGTTTGTATTTACCTATGTGTATAATAGGTATATGATGTCTCCAATTTATTTAAGATCATTTGAGACAAATAAATCTAGATGTTACTAGGCACTGGTCTTGTGAGCAATCCAAGGCTGTCTCTGAAAGCGAGGACATCTTTTGGCATCATTGTCAGGGAACATATTGAAGGATTTTCCCCCTGGGATACAACAAGTTAAGCACTCTTTGTATAGGTGAGCAA
This sequence comes from Pinus taeda, assembly GCA_000404065.3. Lineage (NCBI taxonomy): Eukaryota > Viridiplantae > Streptophyta > Pinopsida > Pinales > Pinaceae > Pinus > Pinus taeda. Next base: position 10,226 of record APFE030800711.1, read on the forward strand.
ATACGTTCTGATTTCATACTCATCACCTTGGAAACTCCATAAATCTCATTATCATTTATCACCCTGGCTTTTATAATGCCCCACGCCCACTCAGATACCTCTCAGTAGAAAACCCCTTCTGTATCTGACCTAAAGAAATTAATTTTAAGGAGATTCTGGAAGGATAAAACTCCTACTACCTCTTCTACTGTCTCGTCATTCTTTGAAGCTTCCTCCTCCAGCTCCCAACACACTTCCATCCACTACTCACATTTTACTCCTAAGATCCTTGCATACCCTATAGAAGATGAGCTAGAGCATCGTGCCCCCAAATCAGAGATCGAAGAGAAGGAAATCTTAGTTACGACTCTTTTCATTTCATTTCCTCCTCCTTGTGAGATTTAAAAAGGTAAAGCTATCCTCAATAATAGAAATATCCACTATACACTCAGTCACACTACTCTCAGCCTAGTTACTCCAACCGCTGTGGTTTTGGCCGAAGTTTCTCCTGTAAATCTTAATCCTCCCCCATTAATCCTTATGGTTGTTCTGGGATTCTTACTGAATAAATATGCCCCTTTTGATTTACCTCAACCCCTCAGTGCTATGCCTCAGGACTACCTAAATATTTTTCCTAGGTTCAGTGGGGAAGACGAAAGCACTACACAAAGACACATTGAAACCTTTTGTGCTTTGCTGAGAATCTAATGTTGAACAACTGGATGTGGTCCTCAAACTCTTTGTGCAATCCCTTGATGGAGAATCCATAAAGTGGTTTAAAGCCCTACCCAATACATCCATCACCACCTGGGAAGAACTGAAAAACTCTTTCACACAAAAGTGGGGTGAACAGAGAGATGATGAGTATGTCTTCATAGAGTTCAATGCTATAAGGAAGAAGCTAGAAGAGGACATTTCAGAATTCATAAAAGGATTCAATAAGCTGTTGGGTGTGGAGCATGATTGTTCAGAGGTCTTTGTTTCAGCCGGATGTATACCTCAGGAAGTTTGTACACCCCTCCACGCGGGGTGGTGCAAGGGGGACTTGTCCCCCCCGCTGGGGTTCGGGGGAGTCGATCCCCCCCGGATGGGGGCTCCAGGGGCCAGCGGTCCCCCGGAGGGAGTTTCGGGGGCAACGCCCTTGAAGCTAAAAACATATGTAAAATTGCCTTGTAAAGTATAGTAATTTCTAGTCAATCTGGGCCGTTCATTAGGCAGATGATCTGACGGTAGAACTTATGTTTAGTTTAGGGTTTTTTGCCCTAGAAGGAAACCCCTCTCTTTGTATGAGGGCATTGTATTTGAGGCTGTGTAATAGATGTGTATTCTCTGAGCGAGAAACAGAGAGGTGAGACTGTGAGAGAAAACAAAGGATATTACAATGGATCTGCTGTAGGTTGTGTCTCTTCATTTTGCTAGATAATAGAAAGGAAGGACTAGCTATTCAGGGTGGACGTAGCCCAAACTGGGTGAACCACGTATATCTGTGTGTCTCTTATTTTATGTGTTTATATTTCTACAATATTTTATATGTTCCATTGCTCTGTAATATATAATTTTCTAACAACTGGTATTAGAGCCAAAGGTCTATTTGGCTGTTAAACTCACAGGAAAGAAGTGTTCCTGGTTGGAGTGGGAGCAATGGTGGAAGATGGTAAGTTTAGGGTCGAGAAATTTAACAGCCAAAACTTCTTGCTGTGGAAGATGCAGATGGAAGATTATCTGTATCAGAAAGATTTGTACCTAACATTGGGTGGAAAAACAAAGATGCTGACAGGTATGACAGATGAAGAATGGAACCTTCTCGATAGAAAGGCACTTGGAACAGTACGGTTGTGCCTCACAGCGTCGGTTGCCTTCAACATTCAAAGGAAACAATGACAGAGGGTTTGATTAAGGCATTGGAGAAACCATATGAAAAACCCTCGGCCTCAAACAAGGTATTTCTTATGAAACAATTATTTAATATGAAGATGTCAGAAGGTGGATCTATTGCAGACCATTTAAATGATTTTAATACTGTTACAAGTCAGTTATGTTCTGTAGGGGTAAACTTTGATGATGAAGTTAGAGCTCTGCTATTCTTGTGCTCATTGCCAGAAAGTTGGAATGGTTTAGTAATGGCCATTAGTAACTCTGTTTCTGGATCTAGTACTTTAAAGTTTGATGATGTTGTCGGTGCTATCCTTAGCGAGGAAA
>APFE030800711.1:16947-32058 GCA_000404065.3 Pinus taeda
AAAAGATACACACTAGCCAGAATCCTGCAGATATGCTAACAAAAGTTGTAACCAAGGAGAAACTGAGAATATGCTTAGTTTCAATTGGTCTTCAAGGATGAGGATGAATATGAGAAACAGCCAGGTCCAATGTGGAGCATGATTGTTCAAAGTTCTTTGTTTCAGCCGGATGTATACCCCAGGAAGTTTGTACACCCCTCCATGTGGGGGGGTGCGAGGGGGACTTGCCCCCCCGCTGGGGTTTGGGGGGGCCGATCCCCCTCGGCTGGGGGGTCCGGGGGCTAGCGGTCGTTTTGAGGGCATCGCCCCTGAAGCTAAAAATAGATGTAAAATTGCCTTGTAAAAGTATAGTAATTTCTAGTCAATCTGGGCCGTTCATTAGGTGGATGATCTGATGGTAGAACTTATGTTTTGTTTATGGTTTTTTTCCCTAGAAGGAAACCCCTCTCTTTGTATGAGGGCATTGTATTTGAGGCCGTGTAATAGATGTGTACTCTCTGAGTGAGAAACAAAGAGGTGAGACTGTGAGAGAAAACAGAGGATAGTACAACGAATCTGCCGTAGGTTGTGTCTCTTCATTTTGTTGGATAATAGAAAGGAAGGACTGGCTGTTCGGGGTGGACACAGCCCAAACTGGGTGAGCCACGTATATCTATGTCTCTCTTGTTTTATGCGTTTTCTGTGTTTATATTTCTGCAATATTTTATATGTTACATTGCTCCGTAATATATAATTTTCTAACATAAGAAGTATAATAATGTTCCTGTTGAGATAAATCCTCCTCAATTTGTTGCTCGTGTAGCATTTGTGGGAGCCCTTGAGTCTGAATTTGGCTTTAGCATGAGGGAGAGGAAGTCTCGTACTTTAGATCAACTCTAAGTGGATGCTCTTGAGGTGGAAGAAAATTTCACCTCGATAGGGAAGTCAAGAGGAAATAATAATCCTCATGAGAAGAAAAGGGGGAAAGAAGAAGCATCCTCCTCCGTTCAAGATAAAAAATTACAATATTTGAAGTGGGACTAAATGGATAAGCTCACTAAGAGTTTATCGCACAAAGTGGAGAAGCTTGAGCTTGAGAACAAGATTCTGCCTAAACAGAATGCTCAAGGTAACAACTGAGGTTACAACCCACAGTACCAAAGGCCACCATTGCAGATACTTCAAAGGGAAAGAAAATATCAACTCAACTAGATCCCTCCTCCTCTGTATTTAGAAGATGATCCAGATGAACAAATACGAGATACACATGAGACACAGGGAAGCTTGTATTCCTCCTCCTTTGAAGAGGAACAAGTAAACATCGCTCACCATGAGATGCGCCCTGATAAAGAAGCAACAATAAATGAGGAGGTCATAAGGGATTATTGTAAACAATTTGCAGATTTCATGAAAGCACATATACATTGAGAGTATGATCTCAGATCCTCAAAAAATGGGTCGAGGGAACCTCAACAACAAGAGGAAATTTCTCCCCAAAATATTCCCCCAGTATTAAATAAAGGAAAAGGGAAGCTGAACCCTGACTCATCCAAAGTAAAAGCCTCCTTAAATAAGGAGAAATAGCTCTGAGGAACATATAAAATAGAAGACACCCGTTATGATGAAAAATATTGATGATAAAGAAAGAGAGATAGAGATGGGAGGCGTAGAAAACGACCTATTTGCATTCAATCTTTAGAAGGAACTTGAGAATGTAAAGATCCCTATTCCCCTAACTAAACTTCGAAAACAACCCACTTATAAAGATCAAGTCTCCTAGTTCATGCTCCCATCCACCACAATATCGACCCATGACTATTTAAACATCCAAGAAGAAAGACCAATGGTTGTTTTTGGGCCTCATGTTGAAGAAATTGATTCTTCCACTACACCCTTCTATGTGACACTGGTAATCCATGACCTATTATTGCATAATTCTATGTTGGACTCTGGATCCTCACATAACCTCATTCCTTTAGTTGTGATGGAGAAAATTGGTGTGCAGATCACCAGACCCTACAAGGACCTATACTCCTTTGACTCTAAGAGAGTGAAATGCTTGGGAATGATAAATGATCTAGTGATAAACCTTGCTCAGATCCCTGTGAAGAGTGTAGTGATGGACATAGTAGTGGTGGATATTCCCCCTAGATTTGGCATGCTCCTATCTAGGTCTTGGGGTTCTAAGGTGGGGGGGTCTACCAAATTAGATCTAACTTATGCCATTATTCCCACTTTTAGAGGAGAACAAAGGAGGTTGTACAGAGAGTCTAGATTTGTAAAAACTGTCACCCCAGCTGAAGGTTCTAGGAATTATCCTGTATATGGAAAATAAAGTGACCTATCCTGCCTGGTTTGAGAAGAATATGAGACCATCTTAGAAGAAACCCAAGTACATATAATGATGCAATTAGATGACCAGAACAAAAATACAAACAAAGTATGGAAATTATACTTTGATGGAGCTAATTCTAAAGAGGGAAATGGGGTAGGAGTATTGTTGGTAAGTCCTGGGGGCAACTTGATACCCCTCTCATTCAAGCTGGAGTTTGAGGCAACCAACAACATGGCAGAATATGAGGCATTGCTCCATGGTCTACAAACAACAAGGAATATGAATATTGAATGGTTGAATGTGCATGGAGACTTTGAACTGATTGTAAAGCAGATCTGAAATTAGTGCCATGCTAAACACCCCAGATTGAGGACTTACTACAATGAAGTATGGGATTAAATTTGATAACTTCTTCTTGGCCTTTAATATCCAATTTCTACCTAGAGAAGAAAAAAAATGGATGATTCCCTTGCTTTGGCAACAAGCAACTTCAAATCTCCTCAAAATCTACTTTTGAGGTACAAGGTGGAGGTTAGACATAGACCCTCTATACTTGATAATGTCAAGCACTAGAAGGTATTCAAGGACAATCATTAGGTCAAACGTTTTATAGAAGTAGATGGGGATTTCACTAACTCGAGTATTGATCAGGAAGAGTAACAAGATGAAGATTAAAAACCAACTTCATGGGAGAACATTGTGGCTGGACATAAAATTCTACAATTGGAAGGGAATACTATTCCTCGTGGGCTAGTTCCACTGGAAAAATTATTTAACCATAATGATGTAGCCTCCAAAACAATGGATCTAGAGATGGATGAACAACTAGAAGATTGCAATATCGACCTAGAAGATGAACCCCAGATGGTCATAATATCGAAGGGAATCCCCTCATGATACAAACTAAGGTATTTAAATCTTTTCAAAATCTATAAGGGTGTTTTTGCTTGGTTTTATGAGGATTTAAAATCATTTGATACTAACATCATACAACATAATGTTCCTGTGAAGAGTGGAATAAAACCATGCAAGCAGAAGCTCAGGCAAATTAATCCACTCTTACTCTCCCTCTCTTGAAAAATAAGTGAGGAAACTTCTACAAGCTAAACTCATAGCACCTTTAAGGTACTCAGAGTGGGTGGCCAATCTAGTCCCAACCCAAAAAAAGAATGGGGAAATAAGGTTATGCGTAGATTTTCGTAACCTTAATAGGGCACCTTTGAAAGAAAATTACCCACTTCCCAAGATGGATTATATATTACAAAAGGTGGGGGGATTAGTTAGAATGTCCATGATCGATGGGTTCTCTAGTTACACCCAAGTGGCAGTCCACCCTAATGATCACAACGAGACTGCTTTCACTGACCCTTGGGGAACTTTCATGTATGCCTACATGCCTTTTGGTCTTGTGAATGCAGGGGTCACTTTTTAGAGAGACATGGATATAGATTTTTTAGGGGAGAAAGACAAGTTCGTAGTGGTATATTTGGACGATATCACAGTCTTCTCTAAAATTGATGAAGAACACATCCTCCACCTGAAGCTCACCTTTGATAAATGCAGTAGGTATGGGCTGTCTTTAAATCCCAAGAAGTATCACTTTTCCTTGAGTGAGGGGAATCTACTAGGACACATAGTAGTACAAGAGGGAGTGAAGATTGACCCTAAGTGATTCGAAGATATCAGTCAAATTCAGCTGCCTAGAAATAAGAAAGAGGTCCAAGTCTTCTTGGGGAGAATTAATTTTCTTGAGAAGGTTCATACCCAACTATGCAGAAATAGTGAAGGGTATCATTAATATGCCAAAAAAGGAGAATGAAGTCAAATGAAGCACTAAATCTCGAGCACCAGCACTAGTCAGCCCTCACTACTTTGTACCTTTTTATATTTTTTCTTTTGCTTCTCCGCATACTATTGTTGGAGTTCTACTACAAAAGAATAAAGGTGGTTATGGCCAGCCCATCACCTTCTTCATCCAAGTCCTGAGGGATGCTGAGCTAAAATATAACATCTTGGAGAAACAAGCATATGCACTAGTCAAATATCTGAAGGCATTTCGAGTGTATGTGCTACAATCAGAAATCAAAACATTTGTCCCAACGACAACGATCAAAGACATCCTTGTGCAAGGAGAAAGTGAAGGAAAAAGGGGAAGGTGGATGGCAAAGATACATTAATATGAGTTAGACATAAAGCCCACTAAGCTCACACTACCAGAAAAAAGGTCACTAGTGAGGGTCATGCTTGTGACAGACCTTTAAGGTCCATCACCAATGTCGCATATGGTGACGGTCTTTAAAAAAGCGTTGCTATAAGTGTATATAGTGACGGTCCTTTAAGGTTTGTCACCAAAGCCATTTTCAATGACACTTTTGGTGAGGGTCATTAAAGGCCCGTCACTAATTCTCTCTCTGGTGACACTTTTGGTGAGAGTCGTTAAAGGCCCATCAGTAATTCTCTCTTTGGTGACACTTCTAGTGACGATCTTTTCTTGACCGTCACCAATGATATTTTTGGTTACTTTTGGTGATGGTCAATAAATGTTCATCATCATTCAGCATTCCAATGAGTTTTTGATGATGCTTCATGCTTGTGATGAACCTTTAAGGTCTGTTGCCAATGTCTCATATGGTGACGGTCTTTAAAAAATCGTTGTTATAAGTGTATATAGTGATGGTCCTTTAAGGTTTGTCACCAAAGTAATTTTCAATGACAATTTTGGTGAGGGTTGTTAAAGGCTCGTCACTAATTCTCTCTTTCGTGACACTTTTGGTGAGGGTCGTTAAATGCCTGTCACTAATTCTCTCTTTAGTAACACTTCTAGTGACGATATTTTATTGACCCTCACCAATGCTCTTTTTGGTTACTTTTGGTGACGGTCAAAAAATGTTCTTTATCATTGATCATTCCAATGAGTTTTTGATGACGCTATGTACCTGTTACTATATTTTTTGTCAAAATATAACGATTTAAGACCATTGTTGTGGAGTCTTTTTCATTATGCGTCAAAGGTCATAGTGGTTATAATAGTCAGTCAAATTGTTAAGAAGGAATTAATGTGTATAATTTCCCTCAAGTCATAAGAATATATTTTTCCTATGAGTGAACACATGATTCATCTCTATTAGGTTTATTATATAGCAAATTTCCTTTAACAGTTCCACTAGTGTGTGTAGGAACTATATTATTTAATACATAATCAAGCTCTGTCAATTCTATTAATGAGAGAGACCTAGCACTCCTCAACACTCATGGCACACCTTAACATGTTTTGGAACAATACACTAACATTCCTTGGCACCTTGCATGTCTTGGAGCATCTTTGTACCTGGATAATCTTTGTACCTAAAACATATTTCCATGATTAGGATGCCCAAACACATGTTGACATGCCCTATTATAGCATAGCACTCCCCTATCATGTGTTGGCATGCCTTGTGTTGGAATACCTTGGCATAATATTGCATTGACAAACATTAACACTTGGCACACATTGGCACTTGGCATGTATTGGAACATATGTTAGTGTGCCTAGCATGCCCCTTTTGAAAAAGATAAAGTCTTAGCTTATTAACCCTCTTATGTGTTCATTTCCTTGCATTTTAGCTTGGTTATTACTTTTGTTTCCTTGAAACTCCTTGACGCATATTGGCATACTCTGGCACCTTGCACATCCTAACATGTCTTAGAACCTAGCATGCCTTGGCACTATTTGGCATATGTTAGCACACCCTGGAACTACCTAGCACACTCTAGCACTTCTTGACATTCCCTGATATTCCCTGGCATGCGTTACCCGTGCTTAGCATACCTTGTCACTCCCTCCTTGGCATGACAGCTAACACTCATTAACACTCCTCGACACACTCTCATATTCATTCACTTCCATGAATTTTGACCTAGTGCTCCCTTTTGTTTTCCTACTACTCCCTAACACTCCTTAACATTCATTGGCACTCTCTAGCACACCTTAGCACTCTTCGATATGCTCTGCCACTTCATAGCATGCATCACACTCCCTAACGCACATTGGCACTTGGCACATGTTGTAGGCACTTGGAAAGTCTTAGCATGCTTGGCATGTGTTGACATGACTTGGTATGCTTTGGAATGGTTTAATATTGAAGTTATTTGAGATCAATTATTAGAAACTAGATCAGAAGAAACAGAGGAATATTTTGCACTTAGAATGCATTGACACTTGGCACTTTGAACCTATTGGCACCTGGTGTTGGTGTGCCTAGCATGCCCCTGATGGAAAAGGTAAATTGATGACTTATTAACCATCTTATGTGCTCATTTCCTTGTAGTTTAACTTGTTCCTCCCTTTTGTTGCCTTGACAGTCCCTGGCATGCATTGTCACACCCTTGTACATCTTGGAATGTCTTAGCACTTGGCACATCTTAGCTTGTTTGACATGTCTTCGTACTATCTGGCACATGTTAGCATGCCCTAGAATTCCCTTACACACCTTGGTAGTCATGACCTCACAACTAGAATTACATTTTTCCATGAATTTGGAACCTTACATTCACTAGAACACCTTGGCACTCCCTAGTTGTCATGCCCTCTATTGTCCTCCACAATGTCCCAAGCTGATGAGGAGATCGACAGAGGTAACCACAAACCAAGCTTTTAGTTTGATAGCTATCCATACCAAACTATAGAGGGATCTCTCTATGAAATCAAAGATAAGAGATGACTTGAATGTAAAGTATTTAAGGCTAGATAGCTAGGCTCAGGTGGGTTTTGGAAAATTTAGGGTTTTGTTGCTAGATAAGGGAGAAAAACTAGGTAGTTAGGTAAGAGGATCAAAGGGTTACAACAACAAAGATATAAAGGAGCAAGCTAGAATTACTTTTGTGATGGACCTTAGGGTTTGTCGATGTAGTGTAGTGTTTAGAAGAAGCAAAAGGTCTTAATGAGCATGAAACATGAATTCATTAAGCAAGAAAGAAAGTAACACATGATAATGATTGTTCCATCAAAATAGAGCTTTATGCAAAGAATTTTGTTTATAAAAAATAAGTAAAACCATTGAAGAATTGATGAATGGAAATAGAAGATGAATATCTTTCATATAAAGCTATAACATAGAAAAAATAACATCACAAACTTACAGAACGTGAATTCCTAGATAATAGTTGTAAACTGTGTCCTTTGATTTCCAGAAAATGTCCAAGTACAAGCTACAATAGTTCTCTCCTCTGAAATCCAACCCATTATATCACTGAGAAACTGATACATAAATACCAAAACAACATCTCCCCACTCTTAAGGGTTGAATCCATGACTCTAGGAGCTGTTCCATGGGTTGTGCTAACCAAACCCTAATGTCTAGGGAAGTTAAAAACATCTTCTACAATTAACTTTGACTCCAACCTCCCTCATAAATGAGGTCAAATTTACATCAAAACAACTTACAAAGACTAACCACTAATTATTTACATTTACTTTTACCCCTCACATTCATCTACTTCACCCTTTTGACTTTTACCAAAGTCAAACTAGGAATTACAAAAAATTACACAGTGAAAAGTTTACAAACATCTAAGAAATTTAGAGGTGTGTAGTGAGCTATTGGAGGCAATTTTTGAGTTCCCTTCTAAAGTCCAAATCCAGATCTGAAGCCTTTTATGGAAATTTGGGAGAGCTTATATGTATTTAGAGTATTTGTGCACTCAAAATGATGCATTTTTGGCTGATATATGGCCATTCTCCTAAGATGTCTCCAGTTGCACAGCACAAATGGAGAAAGAGGGGCATAAAGGTGATTTTTGGCCTCTTTTTTGCAAATTTCTCAAAAACTAAGCCCCATAACAGGAAAGTGGGAAAATGGATTTTGAGAGGGGGTCATAAGCTTTCAAAAAATGTTGAGTTTCCATCATTTGGAGCCTTGAGGAAGAAGCAGTGTGAGCTCGCTGCGCTCCTATACAAAAAGTTGCCAAAAAATTGCAAGTTTGCACCAATCTGCAGCAAAACAAAAAGTTTTCTCCAAATCCTCCCAATTTTTTTCTAGATATGCTTGATGAGGCATGTTATGCAATCGTGGATGGATCAGCAATAAAATATAACTTGCCTTTCTCCTCCTGTTTGATTAGGGTTTCCTTGAGTTTTTCCTTCAATTGCTTGATTTTGACCTTGGCAACCTGATTCCTTGTGTAATAATGGATGGCCATTTTATTTTGCAACTTATTATCCTTTTTCGACTTTTGAAGGAGTTTCTCAAGGTTGCAATTTACTTTGTCAAGCCAAAACTCCTTGTCCTCATTTATTTCCATGGCAATCCTATCTTCAAAGGTCAATTCTTCCATTGGTGGATTTTGTTCTCTTTCCGTCTGAAGTGCCTTCCTAAGACCCATTGTCCTTGGTCTCTTCCTTGCCACATGTCCTTCATGCTGATCAGTGTACTAATGGTCCATCACTGAATTTCCTTTCATGTCTTGTTTCTTCGCTTTGAATTTCTCTTTCTCCATGACTAGTTGTTTTGCCTTAAGTTGACTGTTTTCTTGCTCAAGGAGTGAAATGTTCCAAATTTTCCTTCAGCTCCATGATATGAGAATCATTCTCTTTGATGACTTGTTACAGGGTTTGATTCTCATCATGTGCCTCCAACTCAACTAGGTCAAATTCATGCTCAATGGGCTCCTCATCATGCAAAGAAGCTTCATGATATGATGGTGATCCTTATTATGCTGATGTAGTAGGCTTGGCCCCTTCCTCAATATGAGGAGCAAACACAAGGCTTCTGCCTCTATGATATGTCTTGGTCACCTCAGGTCTAGGTGCCTTGGAAACCTCATCATGTTTGCTTGATGACCCCACCTCCATGGGTTGTACTCACATGGTTTGGTGCTGTCTTGGTGAAGTGGTTATATGCATTTCCAAGGCTGCCTCAATGAAGGTGTCCCAAGTCATGTTCTTCTCTTTCAACTAATGGAGTACTATAACCTTTATCAGGCTATGGTGAAAGAGGCTGGGATAATGCACTTTTCCTTTCAATTTCACCATTTCATACATTTTGGTTAGGCTCCTTTACAAGTAGTTGGACAAATTTAGAGACTTGGCAGTTGTAAAGTGCATGAGCAGTCTTATGTGCCTAGAAAATATGACCTCACATGTGAATAAATTCATGAAAACCCTCATCAATGGTGCATATATCTCCAACAAGTATCTGAATGGGAAAACATGTGAGTGAGCTCCTTTGTATTGTGATTTCAAGTAGGGTTTGTACTCTTCTAGGTCGAGGTTCATGCCTTTGAACCAATTTTCACTATGATTTGGTATGTGTATAGCTTGAGAGATGGAATCCACTAAAAACATGAAATTAGTCCCTACAATGGTGATCATGTCTTCCTTCAAGATGAGGGCAAATATACCTATAAGATGCTCATGCTAACCTACTTCCAGCACTCTTTGACAAAACCATAAACAATTGACGTCTTCAAAGCATTTCATGACAAATGGGGAGGAGGTGATTTCATTGCAATTAGAGGTCTCAAACCTCAGTATCTTTCCACCCTTGTTGTACTTCCTCTTCTCTGATGGTGATGAGTCAGGCTCCATACTTCAAACCCTAGGTGAAAGGCAAGAAAAAAAGGTGAAATTTGATGCTATGAGGGAATGAGGTGGTATGATGGACTTAGGAGTTGCCTAAATATTGAAGGAAATTTAGGAGGGTAGGTGACGATGTCAATGAGTAGGGGAAAAGGGAATTTTGGGAAATGAGTGAGAAGAGGGGGTGGAAAAGGCCAAAACATAGGCCTATCCTAGAAAGAGATAGGGTAGATTACGGTTTAGAGGAAAATGATAGAAAATATTGGGATAAGGCTTTGTGATGGATGGAAATGGTGTATTAGTTGCAAACAGAGGTGTAGGGACAAGGAATATGGGGTTAGGGTAGCAACCCATCATTTGAGGATCAAAACCATGGAAATCATGTAAAACCTAGAAGAAGAAGTATTTGGTCATTTTCTTGACATATAAGGCAAAGTAGGGCATGAAAATGATTAAACTTACTTGTTATAAAGCCTGGAGGATGAAATGACTGAAGAGGAGCTTTGAAAAATGAATTTTTGTGGTCAAACAACAATTTTGGACAACTCTGCCCCACGCGTAGCGAGGGCTTCTTGTGCGCAACATGTTGTTTGGGTGCGCAATGAAGGCTCTTTGTGCACAGCGAGAGTCAATTTTTGCCAGTGAGGAATATGTAATCACAATTTTTTGCAATGGAGAGGGAGAATCTCAATGCTAGGATGGTATACAAGTGAAAATGAGTGTGAATGAGCTCCTCCATCTGCTTTTATAATTTGATTTTGGTGTCTAAGTGATTAATGAGGTAGGATGGCCCACCTCACCAATTCACTTTCTTTTTTATTTTTGTAGCCTTAGGACCTCTTCTTGTAACTTTAGAACCTTAGTAACATTATTACATCTAAAAACATAAATTACATTTGAAATCAAGTGTTATTGAACAAATTTACCTATTGGTACTCCTCATTTGCCAGATTTATACATCAAATGACTGATTTTATGACCTTAATCCTAATGATCTAATGGTGACACTGAGCTAAATGGAGACCATGATGATGTGACTGAAGTGATATTAATTATTTTTTCATGATGGTGGACTCAACTAAGCGATGAAAGTGATCGGCATATGAAATTCTTGAGAGAGTGGAAATAGCCCTAGACACACTAGCTAGTGACCAAATTTTTATTTGAAGACTCACTGAAATGACAAAAAAATGACTTGACACCCTAAAAACACCTTGTAATATCATATTTGATCACTGGTGACAGACTGAACTGACTTACACTAACACCCTCACAAACAACCTTACTTTTTTGTGACTTGGGAACCCAACCAATTCATTAGCAAAACAATATTGTGCCCAACCCAAAGTGTCCCTTTCTCTGAAATTGATTTGTCCATGCCTTATCACAACCATAGGCTTGCCTCCTACAAGTCCTATTATGAACTTCTCCAAAAACACTTCATTCTTGGGACACCTAGAATTCACTGACACTCCTTGGCACACACTCTTGTTTGTTCATTTCCAAGCATTTTGACCTAGTTCTCCCTTGTGTTCCCCCAACTCTCCCTAACACTCCTCACCATCCATTGACATTGTCTTCCATGTGTTAGCAAACCTTTTCATTCCTTGGAATTCACTAACACTCCTTATATATCATGCCCTCAAAACTACCTGTTAGGATACAAGAAACTCTCCTAGGCTGTAGCTAGGAGATGCCTGGTAGCATATAAATTCAACTATTGTTGCAAGGTCTGATGGAAGGAATGATGGTTTGGTTCAAGCCAGATAATCATTTCTACTTTGTTTCACTCCAGACATGCATGAACACCCTCAAACTACAAGGCTTTAGAATACCAATGCTCACATGTTAGATATTAAGTGAATATGGAGAATGCTAACCACACCAGCAGATGCACAAGACCATGTGATGGCCGGCTGCAACTAGCATAGAAACCTGCAAATTTAATCTATTAATGCAAAGACAGGATGACAGCTCTCCTACTTTAGATAGAGAGAAACCTAAACAACCTATTCAATGATGCATTCGAGATTCTAACACAGAGATAAGATGATAGTTATCTAGTGCTAAACATCAAGAGATCAAGAACACAACATATCAGGCACAAGCTTAGAACAGAGGAAAATGGACAGTGAGCAGTTAACAGCCAAAGAAGCTTGTATTTGCTGAAAATGAAGATGAGATGCTGCAAGTGACAAAGTGTCTACTGTCTCCAGAAGTTGAACCTTACATCAAATGCCAACCTTGATTGCATCTTTATTTTGGGTATTTATAAGTTTACTTTACAATGGCACCTGGCCATTTAGGTATGGAGGGGTCATAATTGACCTCCAATTGCATTTAATCGCTTGATGGAGTCTCTGAATGAGGTTGATTGTTTCAGTGGGTGAATCTGATATGTTCAGGTGTGGTGTTTCCCTTTAGGCGGTTGGAGTGCTTGTATCAATGGAGTCCATGACTGGTAAATTCAGTTATAGAGTTGTGTTGTGTCCTTTTCTCCTTTGGCCATGCTTTATGTTAAATATGGTTGTTGGGGATATTACTGAAACTGATGCTGGCAAAGTAGGTCATTTCATTCTTTGGGCAACAGAATGGTCAAAGGACATGGAATGCATGGGTAAGTGGATGATTTGGGTGAGCGAGGAGAATGACCATCAGATAAGGGAAATGAACGGTGGAGATGGCTTGGTGGAGGCTATCGGTCGGGATGGGAGCACGGTGTATTATGGCCATTGGATCTTCGGTGGACAAATCAGACGGTCATCGGGCGTTGGAGTTGCACGGGCATTTAACGAGCGAGCGCGGTAAAGGTTTTCATTACACCGCTTTTGAGCGCTTAGTGGTAAATGCCTGGGTTGAGCGATTCCATTCAATGATCAACACGTAGTAGTGGATGAGAGAGAAAAAACGCTCTCATCACGTGCTATCGCTCGATCAAGCTGACGATGCGATGAATGCGAAGACCATCAGATCTTGGCAGAGATGATCTGACGGTGGAGAGTGGTAGAGCGGGTTGCTTTATTGGGTGTGATGTGGGCCGTTAGATTGGCGGGGGTGATCAATGGTGGGGATGCGGCGTGACGAGTTATGAACACGCAAAGACATATGGTAGGGTTTTATGGGTGCTTTGGGGTTTTGCGTTTGGGGCTGAGGCCAAGGAATTTTGTCGAGTTTAGCAGGTTTGTTTAGGAAATGAGGAAGATTAAAGGTGAGAGGGGTGAGGAAAAAGGGAAAGTGACCAATGTAAGCTCCCTTTTGGACACAACCAAATAGACCAGATCTCTTTCCAGCATTAGAAAAGAAGCGCTGCATAGCAGAGTTAACACTGGCTCCTTCTGGGGATGAAATCCTCCCTGTGAGGTTTCAAGAACCGTAGACCAATGCCTTTCCTACAAAAACAAGATCAACAATATTTCCTAGTGTTCCATTGGGCATGGAGTCTAATTAAGCCTACACTAAAACTTTCTAAAAGAACATATTTACAATGCTGAGGCCTAAAGGCATTATTTAACATAAACTTTAAAAACCTGCCCATTCACTAGGTCATCAAAAAATATTTCTCCTTCCATACTTTGCAGCATGAAAGTGTTGTTCCCTTGGACCTGAACAATGAACAAAGGTCTAGTCCATAGAGCATCGAACTTCCCATGGTTGCCTTTCTTTTCCTTTAGTTCATCCCACTTAAGAACCAAGTCTCCAATTTGAAAATTGTTCATCTTTGCCTTCTGTCAAAGACTTCCTTGATTCTCTTTTGATGTGTTGCAGACTTTTCAATCAATTGATCTTTGATTTAATGTACTTTAGCCAAGTCACAAATCCTCTTTGCCATGTCATTTTCCTCATTCTTCTCTTCCTACAAGAACTTGGCCACAAGGAGGGTCAACTGGATTGGGAATACAGCCTCAATGCCATATACCAGCTTGAATGGAGAATTCCCTGTGGATTTCTTGGTGGTCACCCTGTTAGCCCACAATGAAAACTTCAGTTTGGAATCCCAGTTCCTTTTGTTGTCTTCCAGTAGCTTTTTGATTATTCTTATCAAGCTCTTATTGGATGATTCTGCTAGACCATTTCCTTGAGGGTAATATGAGGTGGAATGCACTAGATTAATACCCATTAAGTCACACATGTCTACCAACTCTTTTGCCTTGAAGGCTGCTGCATTGTCTGTAACCAATTTGTGTTGACAACCAAACCTCGTGAAAATGTTTTGTGTCAGAAACTTCATGACCACATGGTTATTAGCGTTCCTAGTAGGGATGGCCTCAATCCATTTAGTGAAGTAGTCAGTGGCTATTAAGATCCATCTGTGCTGGCCACTAGAGTGTGGGTTAATTTCCCCTATGAAATCCAAGCCCCATTGCTGGAGAGGGCCACTGGCAGGTATTGGCTTCAAGGGGAAGGACGTCAACTGCTATTTTCCTTCAAACCTATGACATTTGTCACAGGATCTTACAAAGACATCAAAAAACAGAGTGGGCCAATAATACCTAGGGCTGTGGTTTTCCAATAGTGATGTCCTCCACAGATGTTGGAATGAAACTGATGCATGACCTCCACATATTGCTCTTTTTCCAGACATCTTAAAAGGATTCCAGATGGATCCCTCCAATAGATCAAGCCTTCATGCATACAATATTTGGCTGCTTTGAGCTTAATAGTCCTAGCTTGGCTTGAACTGAGACCTGGAAGGACTTCTAGTTTCAACAGAAAATGATCTATTTTATCATACCATTCACAAGAGGGCAGATTCTCGACCAAAGACTGGTTTTGTCCTCGTTCAACTATTTCTTCTATCTGTCCATCTTCTGAATTTGTACCCATGCAGTTTATGCCAAGCATTTTGCAATTTTCTTCAGCCATCAGTTGAGCAAGGCCCTGGCCCTTGACAAGCTTGGTGGGCTTCAATTCTATGTTGAATTCAATCAACTTTGCAATCCACTTAGCCCTTCTTCCATCAACATTTGGCTACGTTAGGACATCCTTTACTGAAGCAAAGGGCACATATGCAATTACTTTGGAGTGCAGAATGTAGATTCAAAAAGATTTTAAATATTTGATAAGAGCATAAGCCTGTTTTTCGATAATATCATACCTTAGTTCAACATCCCTTAAGGTTTTGCTGAAAAATGCCAGTGGATGCTCTGAATATCCATCATCTTTCTGTAGTAATACTACTGCAAGGGTGTCATCAGAAGCAAAGGAGAAAATATGGAACTTCTTGCTATAGTCTGGGCTG
>APFE030800712.1:0-11789 GCA_000404065.3 Pinus taeda
CAGCCACGGAAGAAAGTTTCAAGAAAGGTACCCAACTGTTCTTGACACTGTATTGCAGCCACAGAAGAAAGTTTCAAGAAAGGTACCCAACTGTTCTTGACTTTGTCTTGCAGCCATAGAAAAAAGTTTCAAGAAAGGAACCCAACTGTTCCTGATTTTTTTTTAGGTAAGCTGACGAAGCTCAGAGCTCAACGTAACCTGATGAAGTTCAGGGCTCAAACGTAACTCGATGAAGCTCAAGGCTGAAACGAACTCCATGACGTGAATTCCATAACATAAAATGCCTGTCCCGTTTCCATTCCGCGCGTGTCTCTTCCCCTTGCCATTGATCTAACGCTTAAAATTTGTTTAATCATCTAACATCTAATCGTACGGTGCACAAAATGACAGGTAGGCAATGAGAGAAGTTGATTTCAGAGGGAAACGCCTTACGGCGTAATTAAATCCACTTGAATTTGGAGGAGAGATCATAGAATTATATGTACAAGATGGGAGAAACATTGTATAACCTAAAACTAGTTTTTGGCAAAAATTTAAGGGAGGAAACCAAGACTAGCATTTCTAGCTTCACTCTCTCTATTTTTACTTGAGGTCTAAGTCCTCGGCTGATTACCAACCTCATCAACCTTACCAGGCACACACAAATTTGGGCATCCAAATAATCTCAAGTTAAATAGCATTGCACATAGAAAATTATAACTAAGCTTACTAAGAAAAAAATAGTTTAATAAGAAAAATGGGATTCTTAAGATTTCATTTTTCTGATGTAAAACGTCATAATGATTAAAATAAAAAAATAAACGAACTAAAAAATACATAAAAGGAGGCATTTGTAAGAATCCATTATCCTGATCTTGGAAATGCAATAATTAACTTTAATGGAATCAAAATCGAAGCTTAATCAAAAGTGTGGGGTTCTTAATATTTCGTTTGGGTTCTTAATATCTCATTTAGTGTGGGCATTCTTAATATTTCGTTTATGTGATTGAAAATGCCATAACTAAGCTCATTACAATCAATCAAAGTCAACATTTAATAGAAAGAATTGGATGTGGAAGATTTTGTTTATGTACTGAAAATATTTTAATTAACGATCAATAAGATCAAAATCAAGGTTTAATCAAAAGCACAGATTCAATAAAATTGAACAAAGTTTAACCAAAGCAATGGTTTTTGAGATTCTTAATTAAAAATGGCCTCACTAAACTCATTAAAATTAAAATCATAATTTATTAAAGATTAATACCATAATTTAATAAAAACAAAATTTGTTTTCTATTAATTTGTTTTCTATTAAGGGAAACAACGTCCTCTTCTACCCTCGAGCTTCTGCTCCAACATAGTAAGCAACTATTCTTATTAATTCCAAAATCAAGATAAACACATCAGAACTATAGTCTAGTCTTCCAGCCTTTGATTTATTTGTGTAACAAGGGAATCCACTGGTTCGAGACCAATTCTGGACATTCCTTTCGTTACCTCTTCCTTTTTCCAGATTGAACCCCCTTTCTTCCTCTGAGATCTCTTTTTATCTTCAAGAAGAAAGGTATAATTGTTTTAACTATCCCTAACTTCCTAGAGGTTGGAATTCGTTTCTATTCTCCCTTCTTGAATTCCAAAAATTTCATAATATGATAAATAAAAGGAAACAATATTATTACTAGTTAAATTATTCATTCAAAATGTCATTCCAAAGTCCCATTTACGAACAAAGTAAAAATAATTTTCACTGTTTATCGAAAGATGTCACATCTCCACCCCCTAAGTAGACCATCGTCCTTGGTGTTTTATTGTAGCCCTTGAAACAGAAAAGGATAGGCTTGTCTTAGTAGACTTTCATCCTCCCAAGTAGCTTCCTCCCGGCTAAAGTGCTTCCATTGCACTTTAGCTCGGGTGATAACTCGCTTCTGCAACATTTTTTCTCTCCGATCAAGAATAAGTGGGGGTTCTACCAAAAAATCCCCATTCGATTCAAGTCCAAAACACTATTATTAGCATTAGTTATTTTCTTTTAACGAGCTATAGTATAACCTCAAATTCACACATACTTACTTGAACATCTTGCCAATTAATAATATGTTTGGCATCATACACATATTTTATTAATAGTGATACGTGAAACACATTATGTACTTGTATGTGATGGGGAAGAGCAACTTGTTGATCGGAATCTGGATTAGGGGCAAAAATTTGCTCAAAAATAAAAGTTCTCAGAATCACTCAAAACCTAAATGACTGCGTCCGTCCCAGAGATATGATCCAAACACAACTCGTTTTACTCAAAACGGAGCTCGTATGAGAAAGATATTGTGTTCTATCCGCTTTTCCAAATAGAAGAATTTTATAAAAAAAAGTACAGTCATTGCCCAGTTAGCAGTCCATATTGTTGACGTGGCAGGTGACTGTGCAGGTCAAAGGTTTGGTCAAGGACCAGTGAGGTCATGCCAAGTGGCAGTTTTTGAATGGTCAACAGTTTGATGCGTTAGTGGTTTTGCCCAATCAACAGTCCATACTGCTGACATGGCATGTGACTGTGAAGGTCAAACATTTGGTCAACATCCAGTGAGGCCATTCCAAGTGGCACTTTTTGAATGGTCAACATTTTGATGCGTTGGTGATTTCTTATTGGATGGGGGAGGACCAATAAGAAGGAGAAATGTGTCAAGCTCGGAGGCCACCACATGTCCCTACCCAAATTCCTATAAGCATAGGTGCACAATGGAAAAATTATATTGGCAGGTCGACGGAGTCGAACCCATGACCTCGCCCACACAAGCACCAAGCATTACCGCTACACCACAACCATTAGACTTAATAGTCTATGGCTGCATTTAGTGTTTAAATGTTATGCAGGAGGAGTTTGGAGGTAAGGAGCTAGCTCTGTGGGCCAACCCCCTCCCCATATGACCAACACCATAATTGCGGGTGGGTGCTTAGCACTAACCGCGCAGATTAATGTGCTCAATGGAGGTTAGATGCTAATTAAACCATGATTATCCGTTAATTTATTGTGGGATTAACTTGGTAGTATTTTTGGTCGGTCCGCTAAATCCGAAACTACTCCAAATTTGGCAGAGTTAACTAGAGTTTCTCCAGATTTAGTGGAGATGTCCTAGGGAAAACTAAAGAGGCCATAACTTTGGCATTATTCGACCAATTTTGGATCAGAAAGAGTCATTCCTAGATGATTTGGATGCTCTGTACACAATGGAACATGTTGCAGAGGTAGAAAGACACTTATCTATTTGATTTTTCTAGGTTGAAGTTTAAGGAAGCCTAGAGCCACCAGGAGAGGAGGTCAAACGTAGATCAGTTGAATTCCAATTACAGAGCTTGGAGAGTCATTTTTTGGGTTTCTGGGTCCTTTCAATTCAATGGAGCAGGTTGCAAATTCATTGGAGCACTGCATGTGTATGTAATCATAGAATTGACCATTAATCCAAAGAGGGACTATCCATTGAAGCAGGTACAAGGAGATGTAGCTCAAGAGGGGTGAACTCCTTTATCAGCTTTGTGTTATGAGTTTGATGTGTTTTATTTCTTTGCATTTTACTTGTTGTACATGTGTTTTAAACAACTAATTAATCCCATAAATTGCTCATAAAAGACACTTAATATTTGACACATAATCCTTCACATTTTGGTTAAATTGAGACAATCCTAAACACATTTTTAAATTACTAATGAGAGAGCTTGCATAGAATTAACAAGTTTTCCCAACACTCAAATCTACTGATAAGCTACTGGTCCTACCCTACCCAAAATTTGAAAAGGGCCACAGTAGTGGGGTGCCAATTAAGCACAAGTACCCCACTGCAAAGTGCTCTTCCTGGGTTTTATCCACACATAAACATGATCCCCGACTTAGTATTATTTGAAACTCTTCTTTTTATTTACACATATTATTTATCTATCCTGAGTTGCTTTCAAGTTCTGTTGAACTTTCTTCACTTCTCATTCCATCTTAGCTAACATTTCGGGTCCTAGGATCATTTTATCCGCTAGGTTATTCCATTCCGTGGAAGTCCTACACCTACATTTCTGGTCCTAGGATCATTTTATCCTTTGGGTTATCCCATCCTATGGGAGTCCCACACCTTCTTCCATATAATACTTCATAAGGCCTCATATTCAATGATTTGTGGTAGTTATTGTTATAAGAAAACTCAACCAAATGGAGGTAATCCTACCATTTGGTTGGTTGTTGCATCACATACACTTGCAACATGTACTCTAGCACTTGATTAAACCGCTTTGTTTGTCCATCCGTCTGAGGGTGGTAAGTAGTGCTAAATTGAATTTAAGTGCCCAACCCTATAAAAAGAGCCTTCTAGAATGAAGATTTAAATTTTACATCTCTATATGATGTTACTACTTTTGGCATACCGTGCAACCACAAGATTTCCATCATAAAGATGTCTGCTATTTCCACATCTTTGTAAGTAAACTTTACAGGAATAAAATGAGCAACTTTTCTCAACTTGTCCACCACTACCATGATAGAGTCATGTTGCTTCTTGGTTCTCGGAAGTCTAGTTATGAAGTCCAATGTAATCATTTCTCACTTCCACTCAGGTATGGGGAGTTGTTGGAGCAGTGCAACATGGTGTTGATGTTTAGCTTTAACCTGTTGGAATTCCAAACACTTAGCCAAATATAACATGATATCCTTCCTCATTCCAGGCCAAAAATACCTCTTTTTCATTGCATAAAATAACTTCTGATAACCTAGGTGCATAACATAAGGCTGACGATGAAATTCATCCAACAACATTTGCTTAAAACTTAGTTGATTACAGTCATACACTCTTCTTTTGAAGTTCAATTGTTCTTGACCATCAATGTTATAATCAATTGTTTTTCCTGCATTTTGCTCTGCATATTTTGTTGCCATAAAAATCTATATTCAAGATCCTTAAGAGTGACCTCTTTGAGCTGCTCCATTAAATCAAATTCCACATGATGATATGGAATTCTGTATACATAATGAGCTTTTCTGCTTAAAGCATCTGCTACTCGGTTTTCCTTGCCTTTAAGATGTTTTATATCGAAGTAAAACTCGCTCAGAAATGTTGTCCACCGAGCTTGGAGTATGCCTAAATTGCACTGCTTAGAGAAATTAGTTAAACTTCTATGGTCTATCATAAGCACAAATTTCTTCCCTAATAAGTAGTGGCGCCATACCTTCAAAGCATGTATTATTGCAATAATCTCTAGGTCGCAGGTTGAATATTGTTGTTCATGCTCCTTGAGCTTCCTTGAATCATAAGCCACCACTTTGTCATCTTGCATTAGGACCCCTCCAACTCCTTGCTGGAAAGCATCTGTGAAAACAATGAAGTCCTTCTCTAGATCATCTACTTTAAGAATTGGGGCAAATGTTAACAAATTTTTAATTTCTCAAAACTAAGTTGACATTCTATTGTCTAGTTAAAGGCTTTCCCCTTTTTCTGTAGAGATGTCATGGGATACGCAATCCGGGAGAAGCCTTCAATAAATTGGCAGTAGTAGGCTGCCAAACCCATAAAGGACCAGATGTCTGCTACGTTTTAGGAATAGGCCAATTTAAAATAGTTTTGATCTTTTCAGGGTCAACAACAATACCTTCAGAGGATATCACGTGCCCTAAATATTGTATTGTTACTTGAAAAAGTCACAATTGCTTAATTTTTCGTAGAAATGATTCTCTCTTAAAGTTTGAAGAACTATCCTTAGATTCTTCTTATGTTCTAGTGCATTCTTGGAATAAATCAGAATATCATCAATAAAAATTAGGACAAAGTTATCCAAATAGGGATGGAAACTTCCATTCATCAAACTCATAAAGGTTTTCGGCGAATTAATCAACCTAAACGATAATACTATAAAATCATAGTGACCATAACATGTTCTAAACGTTCGTTTTTCATATGTCCTCATCTTTAATACAGATTTGATGATATCTTAATCACATATCAATTTTAGAGAATACGATGGCACCTTTGACTTAATGGATATCTATTCGAGGTAATGGATATTTGTTTTTAATGGTTAACTTGTTTAACTGTCTATAGTCAATACAAAGTCTCAGCGTTCTGTCTTTTTTCTTGACAAGCAATATGGGCACTCCCCAAAGTGATACACTTGGTCATATGTACCCTTTATCAAGTAATTCTTGTAGCTGCATTTTGATTTCAGTTAAGAATACTCATATGGTAGGATGCCTTGGACACAGGGGAAACTCCAGAAATAAGTTCTATGGTGAATTCAATGCTTCTCTTTGGAGGAAATCCAGGTTTGTCTTCCAGAAATACATCATAAACTCTTGGGAAATAGGTATATCTTCTAAAGCTGCCAATTTATGCGTTGAGTTCGTATATCCAACCTTTACCGTGCATATTTGACAACCCTTCCAAACACATTTCTTTAACTAGTTAGCAGTGATTGACCGCAACTTAATATCTCTTTTGGTTCCTTGTATTTCCTGTCTGTTTCCTTCCTCTATGAGGAAATTGATGGTCTTATCCTTACAAATTACTAAGGACTAGTGTCCTTCTAGCCAATCCATTCCAATTAATACATCATGACAACCCAATGGCAATATATTTAAATTTACTCTCGTAGGTTGTTCTGTAATTTCTACAGGGCAGTTCTCTACCTTGGTTGTTACTCTACGTCTTGCCTCGGTGGCTAATTGCACTAGCCACAAGTTTTAAATTTCACACTTGATAATTGACATTTTTCGACTATTCTTGGACTAACATAACTAAGACTCGCTCCAGGGCAAATCAAAATAGACACAGTCTGGTTAGCTATCTTACCTTCAAATTATACCATAGCAGGTTGACACTCCACCTTATGATCCTCGAAGGCGTCATTGATCTTGGGTATGTTTCTAGCCACGTCTCCAACCGTGGAAGCCTCTTGCACACTTGTTGTAATTCCATTTTTGGCACGCTATGGTCAGTACTTGTAGTAGTGGGGTTTTCCACACCCCCAATACTACAGGGGTGGCTTGGGTGGTTGTTCAACTTCAACCCTACTATGAGTTTCTATTGTTTTGGCTTCATCTAGGTTCTAGCTCCATGACTGAAACGTTCCAAAAGTTGCACCCCTGGTTTTCCTAGGTATAGGCTTCATTCCTCTTGTTTTGTTATTCTTGAAATTTCTTGAGAACCTCTTCCGCCCTCTTTTCCTCGACCAGTTCCTACTCCCTTCACCTTTCTGCCGCATTTACCGATAACAGATATGAGCCTTACGAATAGTTTCATCCATTGTTTTAGGATTATTGAACTCTATTAATTCTTTCATATGAGAAGTTGAACTACTTAGGAAACTTTGTACTTCTGCCTTTTCTTTTCATATATATGGAACATAACGCATTAAGGACGTAAACTTTGCTATAAACTCATTTACACTATTGTCCCAACCATAAGTCATGGAATTATTTCTATTTCTCATCATAGAACCTTTCAGTCAAGTATTGATCCTTGAAATATCTCTGAAAAATTATCCCAAGTTACCCCCTTCTCATCTATGTTTCGAACTGTCTTTATCTCTTCCCATCACATAGTGGCTTTACCTCGCAGTTGATAAACAACTAACTAGGCCCTCAAATGATCATCGTATTCATATATCTGAAAATACTAGTTCATATTAATTAACCAAGCTTCGACCACCTCTTTCACTTCGCCGTCAAATGATGGAGGTTTTATCTTCTTAAACTCTCCTTGTAACTTGATTCTTGGCTTTTTAGACCCTCATCCCCCAGACATATTTCCATATCCTTCTTTGTTATTATTCATTCGAGTTTCCTCTCCTTCCATGGGACCTCTTTGTTGTTGCCTTGTCTCCTCTTTATGTTTGCTATCTTCACTAGGATTTGGATCCCTCATGTTCTATCTATCTGAGAGATTTTTTAGGATTTTCTCCTGTTCCAGCCTCAGTCTCTTGTTGTCAGCATGCAATTTCATCATTTTTGTTTGTATCTGTTGAACAGTCTCCAATAATACAACATTTCAATTCGTCCTATTTTCTGCCAAATGAATCTACATTTTTGGGTTAGGCGGGGTGGTTCCTCGTCCCCTTCTCATATTCTTCCTTTTTACTCCGTCATTTGGTTATTAACAATATTTGTCTTGCCAAAAGCCACAAAGTTTGAACCTGTGACTCTGATACCACTTGTAAATATAAGCAAATTATAACACACAAACTACATAGATAAATAAAAAAATTATATTATTACCTTTGTACATAGAGTGCACATATTCATATCATATGATCATCACATTATCTAATTACATATAGTTATTTAACGCATAACTTGCAGGGGAATTTAATGTGATAATGTTTGTTAATTAAATGCCTTAACCCGAACCTTAGATTTGACATCCAGAGTATCAAGAAGGGTATGAGTGTTATAGTTGGGCCTCACCATCGCGGATAGTTGGGCATCTAGCGATCGTTTATTTCATCCAACGGCAAGGAAACATTAATAATTGGTTAGGGTTCTTCTTGCGGGTACCCAGGGTTTCAAATTGTCATTTCTCTCTCACTCTCGTCCCAAACCACACTCTGCAACCTGACATTGTCGATAACCACCGAAAATTAGGGTGGTTTCTCCACCAGAGTTACAGTTCTCATGGTATTGTTCCTCGTTTCCACAGTTTGTTCTTCGAATGTTGGAATTTGTAAGGAGTTTCGACCTTGTGGTCTCTTCCAGTCTCTGTAGAGCTCAAAATGCTCACTTGTACAGGTAAACTGCTTAAAAGGTCATTTATATGCACCATGTCCATGGTTGTTATCGCTATATTTACACTATTTCTTAATTCAATATGCATTTCATAAATGTTTACATAATTTGATAAGGAACAATTAAAAGTCTTCTACATCATATGATAGACTCCCATTTAAACATAGTTCAAGTTTTATTATGCTACTGTTCAAGTTTTATTATGTTCATCGTTCTTACTTGCTGCAAATAATACTTCGGTCAATATTTGTTGTTTATCTTGCTTTAGAATATGTAAGACCAGAGGATTCTGAAATTTCCAACTACGCATTGTCATGTAAGGGATTGGACTGACTCGCTGCCGAGGCGACAACTTAGTCCTAACCCATGTCCATGGTCCTATGCATTGCCGAAATGTCTTTAGAATACACCTTGTCTTAATTAACACTTGAGTTTATCACACACATAACGTTACCGTATTCCTATTATTCGGTTATTCTCATATTTATTTTTCATGTAGTGGTTTCCTGGGTTTATTGTTCCTAAATTCCGAATTATTCGGTTATTCTTATATTTATGTTGCATGTAGTGGTTTCTTGGGTTTACTATTCCTAAATTCCAAATTCTAATAGTATTTCCCTTTCGTTACTCTTCCGAATTATTCGGTTATTCTCATATTTATGTTGCATGTAGTGGTTTCTTGGGTTTACTATTCCTAAATTCCAAATTCTAATAGTATTTCCATTCGTTACTCTAGCTGGCTACGGGGTTTATCAGCTTTCCCAATTCTCTAATTGTTCTCTTTACTTTCTTATACAATGTTTATGCTAACACTAAAATATTACCCATTCTCCACTAATTTGCAACAACAGAAACATTGAAACAACATTGAGTGTTTTCTGTATTTTCTAAAGCACTTTCAGTATATAAACATGATAAAAACATGAATTCTAGAATGTATTTTCTAAACCACTTTCAATATATAAACATGATAAAAACATGAATTCTAGAATCTATTGATACAGTTTTCACCTTAACCTTAATGAGTACTCATCCATATAAAAGTACAGGTTAAAGACCAATCTCAAATACTTATTTGTTCTTGAAATTTTCTTGAATTCAATAGGGAGAGACCTAGGGAGAGACCTTCTCCTCCTAACTGTAAGAAGGGAAATAATGTTGTCTTCTATCCCTGAGCTTTCGCTCCACCACAGTAGGCAACAAAGCTCCACCATAGTAGGCAACAATTCTTATTAATTCCGAAATCAGACTACAAACATTCTTATTAATAATTCCGAAATCAGGCTACAAACATCAGAACTACAGTCCAGTCTTCAAGCCTCTATTTTGTTTCTGTAACATGGTGATCCACTAGTTCGAGACCAACTCTAGACATTCCTTGTCTTACCTTTACTTTTTCCTTTCTCCAAATTGAACCCCCTTTCTTTTATCTCTAGAAAGAAAGGTACAAACATTCTTATTAATAATTCCGAAATCAGGCTACAAACATCAGAACTACAGTCCACAAACATCAAAACTACAGTCCAGTCTTCAAGCCTCTATTTTGTTTCTGTAACATGGTGATCCACTAGTTCGAGACCAACTCTAGACATTCCTTGTCTTACCTTTACTTTTTCCTTTCTCCAAATTGAACCCCCTTTCTTTTATCTCTAGAAAGAAAGGTATAACTATTTTAACTATCCCTAACTGCTTGGAGGTTGGAATTTATTTTTTCCAGATTGAACCCCCTTTCCCCGAAGAAATGAGATCTATTTTTATCTCCATAAAGAAAAGTGTAGCTGTTTTAACTATCCCTAACTTTTTTAAATTCCAAAAATTTCATAATATAATAAATAAATAAAACATTATTATTATTACTTAAATTATTCATTCAAAATGTCATTGGACGTGCAAAGTCCCATTTACCAACAAAGTAAAAATAATTATGATTACTCATAAAAAAAATTGTTACACATTATAATTAAGTTAATTAAAATCAACATAAAAATAATTATGATTACTCATAAAAAATTGTTACACATTATAATTAAGTTAATTAAAATCAACATATAAATATACATAGTAAAAAAGAGTTAATTTGCATTTATAATCCTATGATTTTTCTTTTTTCTTTTTAAATTCATTAAGTAATTTGGTTTTACTTTTCAAAACGAATTTCAACTTCAACTTTAATTTTGCAAAGCTTTTGATATATAAATATGGAATAAAGAAGAGTTAATTTGCATTTATAATCCTTGATTTTCCTTTTTAAATTCATTAGATGAAATTCATAAGTTCGAGTGCCATCGTGAGGTGTTCCATCTCCAATTAGAGATAACGCATAGCCCGTTCGTAAGTGTATTCTTTCCGTTTGAGAGACAATGCTTCTTGAACACGTAAAGATGCCACAACATTTTGGTTTTAGTTTTCAAAACGAATTTCAACTTCAACTTTGATCAACTTTGATGTTGTAAAGCTTTGGGAGGTATATTTTCACTTTTACTTTTATTTTGATTTTGATTTTGGATAATGTTATATATTTTTAAATCACATTTAAAAGTGAATAAAAATTATATATAAGTTAATTTATGCGAAATTATTATAAACAAATTAGGAGATTTTTAAAATTTTATAAATTAAAATAATGTATATAACTGGTTGGTTTTGTATAATTAAATACTTCAAATTTAATTTGTTTTTGTAATATTTAAATTATTTATATCTGAAAAATTATATAATAAATTGAGATTTATTAATTATTAAACAATCATATTAGTAATAGTAAATGTGGATGATGTGGATGATATTTATTGATAGTGTTATTTTCATGTGTTTATTTCACTTATTTAATTTCACTCGTTTAATTATTAATTAAGACAAAAGTGATAATCACAACTTGCTCTATAAGTAGATGCTTCTTTAAAAGTTCTACGAGTGTTGCAAAAAGTATAAGCTTGATCTTGAAAACAAATTCCATTTCCTTAGTATTTTTTAAGGAAGATATTGAATTTTACTTATTTTAAATGCATAACAAATTCCATTTCCTTGTATTTTTTAAGGAAGATATTGAATTTTACTT
>APFE030800718.1:7753-23174 GCA_000404065.3 Pinus taeda
ACTGATGGCCAGACAAAGGTTGTCAACAGGATGATCGTACACATTCTGCGCATGTACAACTCAAAGCATCCACGCACATGGGACGAGAGCCTCCCCTATGTTCAGCATAATGACAACCGGGCTCTTCATAGCTCGACTGGCCACAACCCTTTTTAGGTGGGCTTAGGATTCCAGCCACTATGTCCCATTGATTTGGCCATGCCATTTGCAGCTACTCACGCAGATTCGGCTCATGTCCAGTCCGAAATAGATAAGGCAACAATCTTCATCGAGCACATCTAACATATTCGCCAGCAGGTCCATGACATTCTGGAGAAATCAAATGCCAAGTACAAGGAACGACATGATCAACATCGGGTGCCACACAAGTTTTAGGTGGGCGACAAAGTCTGGTTGCATTTGCAAAAGGAACGCCTTACCAGAGTCTATAAGAAACTTAGACCACTCCGATATGGTCCTTACACCATTACCAAAGTTGTGGGAGACAATGCATTTGAGCTCAACATTCCCCCATTCCTTGGCCTGCACCCATTGTTCAATGTGGACCGCCTTCGGCCATACTTCCCACCATTACTAGACACATCCGACATTGCATAACAGTTCACACCCACAAAGTTAAATCCAGATTACATGGAACAAGCTACAACTGATCAAATCATGGACACACAGATCAAGCACACTCGCCAACATAATATCCAATTGTATCAAGTTGTCAAAGCAGGCCAACTCCTCCACTAGGCAAGTGGCTCACCAGGGACCAAGTTCAGTAGAAGTTTCCTCATCTCGTGGAAGAACTCAACGCAATGGGGACCATTGCTTCCTAAGGAGGGAGGAATGATCCAGGTGGATATTGGTGGCCACCTGCCAAGTCCACTTGGATCCCCACCATTGTTTCTTTTAGCTTTTCAGTTTCCTTAATTGTAGCACAATTTACTATTTTTAGTAGTTTTTCAGGGCCTGAACTTCCGGAGCCGTTTTGAGGCCCTAAACGACGCTTTTTGGGGAAACTAAGAGCAACATGGGTTCATGGACTGATGTTGCTCTTCCCCAAAGTTGTGGTTCTCGGATAGATCTTTCTAACGAGATATTGTGCGTGTCAAACGAAGATCATATGCCAAAGTTATGACCCCGAGAAGTTGATGTACCAATTTACCCAAACGGGGGCTACAGTTTGGTGTTTCATCTTCTAGGGTTAAGTTTTTGGATGTTTAGGGTTTTCCATTGTTTCTCAACAATAAATAGGCCTTGGAGCCTCATTGTAACACAGTTCAGAGGCATGTAGCTGCCACATCTCTTCTCAGAGATAAGCTATCATCGCCCTAGCTAGTTTATTTCCATTGCTGTTTGTAAGCATATTTCAATATTTTACATTAATGAAATGAAGTATTATTTCCGTTGAATCTCTCTGTTTATGGTTATCTCTGTGATTTATTGCGTTCCTATTTAAATCCGGATCAGAGTCTCAACGGTCAAGTTGACTATCTGTCTCGGCCAGGGATGGCTCTGTGGCCCAAAAGCATTACAAAACATTAATCGTCTCATTAAAGGGAGGCACCTTACATGGTAACAAATCAGTCAATCACATAAGAATGTCAACGAAATATCTATGTGCCCATCTTGTCTTCACTTTTGCTTCAGGATGTAATTTGCTCACGGTATGGCCTCCTGTGCTGCTCAATTGACTCTCGTTGCTTCTGCCTTTACTGCTTGAATCATTCATCTTTTAAAGTTGGGGGTGGGCACTAACAGTTTCAAGCTGTAGTACTTGGAGCAGAGGGCCTCTGGGCGGTACTTCGCATTCCATCTATATCGGGACACCATGCTGAGTAATAAAGTCTTCCCAGGCTACCAAGTCCCTGTTTACTTCTGTCAGTGTCAACCTTGGTTCTGTGTCACAATGGGCCTTTTTGGATCATCCCATGTCGGGTTTGAATGCACCACCTGTTTTCTTAAAAGCCACAATTGCCGACCCATCACGCCTTTGAAGTCCTGCACTGCACTATTGGCTCCCTAATATGCCTGGTGATGCAATGGTGTAATATGTAGGACTTTCCGGTGCGGGCCCCTATCACTAAAACATTGCGAAACATGCGAGTCCCAATCCCCTTTAGGCTCCTTTGCTTCGACCCCTTTCTGTAATATTCTTCATATGATTGGGGTCTTGAGCCAGGGGTTTAGCCCAAAGGCGCTAAAGCCTTTAAAAGCCTGTCTGGGGGCCTTTTTCCTTTAGTACATTAAATCTCGCACTTTGGCGATTTCTGATGTTTGCCATTGATATTTCCTTTGGACCCTTGTGATAGTCGATCTTCGGGATTGGGCCCACTAAAGGTATCACAATTGCCATACGGGAGAGAGAGTTGAGGACGAGTGGTTTTCAGAGGGGGGCATGAGCGGTAAGTGGTAAGTGAGGGGGGGGTGCGAAATGATATGAGAGGGACACATAGCGGAGGGGTCTTGGCGGGGAAACTGCTTTTCGGATCCCCTTCGGTGATAAAGGGAAACATCCCGGGGGGGGGAAGGCTTGGGAGTCGTTGATCTGGGTGGAGTCAATCTGGATCGTCCAGAGATGGGGGGTTATTGAATGAGCATGTGACCTTTGAAAGGGACGAACCCGCCAGCTTTTAAACTCCATTGTATAAAATATCGCGTCCGGGGAGTTCCCACATATCGCAATCACAAGCTGGGAAGAACTTCGGCGGAGGAGGAAACTTTGCTTTGTGCGATTGTCGTTTGCGGGATTGATGATGTCGTCAGTGCCATGTGACACTTCCTGAGTGGTGACACGTGTCACCCAGAAATGCCCCCAGAGGACCTCTAAAAAAGCCAAATCTACGTGTCACGTGTCCTTCGTACTGCAACGTCATCCTGACGTCAGCTGCCTCGTGGATTCTTAGGACCAATAGTATTCTGCCACGTGGGCCCCGGGAGGAGAGAGAAAAGGGCCCATCCGCCCTTGGTTTTACTGTGAATTCCTTTGTTAAATAAAACCGGCCCCTCCCAACGCTTTAACACTAAAGGCCAAATTCTCGGCGATTTTGTGTTATTGGCCTATTTCGTCCCTGCAATTCCTTAAGAATGGCCCATCGGGCCCGTCGATTGCTGATTTGTCGGTATTAAGGGTCTGATATCGCGAGACTGCGGGATGCTGTATGTGAGACCTGCGGGATCTGGGACTACCCACCGCCAATCACCGATTTACTATGCCTGGGGAATGCCAATCGCCAATATGCGAGACTGTTCTACCTCGAACCCGCCGATAGCTGATTTGCGATATCGGTGATCAGCTGATCGCAAATTTCGCTATGTCCTCCCCCGTTGCCACTTCAAAAAACGCCGATTTGCAATTGCAATGAGCTCTCGGACCTCTGATATGCTTTTCTCCTTCCCCTTTAAAGGTAAAAGAACCTCTGAACTTTAACTTGCCATATCTTCTGACCTGCAAATCCATTTTCAGACTTCCATATACTGTTGGAGAGGGTCCGATTTGGCTTTTAGTGCTTCTGTGGATGGGAAGATGGCTTCAAACTTCATTGCTCTTTGGCAACTTAGATCAGCTAAAGACTCATAATGCAGTGAGTGACAGCAGGAATGAGAACATGTTAATTTTAGGTGACAATGGTATGTTCTATGCTTTAGAGCAATTTTACTTCAATTTCTTTGTTAGCCCAGTATCAATATTTAGATTAGCAATCACATCAACATGATAGTAAAATGCAGATAGAAACATAAACATAAACATAAACAGTAGAAGACAAGCAAAGACAAGAGGACACAAGATGTGGCACCAGCCAGGGACAAACCCCAATGTGGGGAAACCCTTGATCAAATCTTCTTTTAGTCTTCAATAGTTCAGCAGAGAGATAGTACAATTTACAAATCTGATAGTTTATAATAGCAGCAAAAAAGCCCTAACCAAAAAAGTCAGCGCAGGTCAATAGGGAAGATTTGACCCTCAACAAATCAGTCAACTTCAACCTCCAAACAGTAAGATCAAACAACCCTCAAAACAATCAAATTCAGCCTAGTCAAATTTTGGTCAAACAACCCACCTGCGGTCAACCCTAGCTACAATGAACGTTGGGTCAAGCTCTCCTGAAATATCAGCCTACTGAAATTTCGCTGTCTTGAAATTTCAGACGTGTGGAGAGAGAGAGGCCCAGAAATCCATACACAATCAATGAGGAGAGAGAGAGATGTGTGAAGATGAGCGTGTCCAAATGAGGCTAAGTCACCTATTTA
The DNA here is from genome assembly GCA_000404065.3 of Pinus taeda. Classification (NCBI taxonomy): domain Eukaryota; kingdom Viridiplantae; phylum Streptophyta; class Pinopsida; order Pinales; family Pinaceae; genus Pinus; species Pinus taeda. The sequence continues at coordinate 11,993 of APFE030800718.1, forward strand.
TATGCAACGTTGAGGATGAATAGACGTGACTATTGGGCTTCTGAGCCTACATAAGTTTGCTGGCTGACCTTGACAATTTGATCATAATCAAAATAAATTCATAACTTCATTTGTACATGTTAGAATTAGATGATCTTTAGATCAATCCTACACCTCTCTGAGACAGGAATCCAAGAAAAATATTAGCTGTCATAAATAAGATGACCCGTGTGGAGTTTGGCCCTAGTTTCCAATTTTAACACTCCCTCTCAACTAGGGAGAACTCCACCGGCGAATCCATCTGCCAATCTGTACTATCTCTGCCACAATGTACTGCTCTACTTTGTTAAACTTGAAGAAGAATAAGTGATCGAGAATGTATCATACCATTCTCTACTGACTCGAAGTCAGTCCCAATCAAAGGAGAGTGTGTCATACCACCCTTACTGACCCAAAGTTAGTTCCAATCAAAAGAGAGTGTCTCATACGACTCTCACTGATCCGAAGTTAGTTCCAATTGATCCCAGATCAATATTGGTCATCCTGGCATAAGGAGTACGGCAGTACATGATTCATCCATCGGTAGTACTATGGTCCCTATCGTCATTTCCCTACTCATTGGCCAGATGAGAGGTACTTTCCATGAGTCCTAGATTGCATGGGTAGGATGTCTCAACAAGAGAAGGATGAACCGCTCATCCTACCTTCATGTTGCCAAGGGGTATCGCAGGGGAAGGATGAACCACTCTCCATGTACACATCAAACCACTAGGGGAAGGCTGAACCACTCACCCTATTGTTGCTCATCGCTCCATGAAGTACCCCAAGCCCCCCGGAGCTCCTAGATCTCATACCTCTCTCACGACTCCAAGTTGTTCTCGGAAGGCCAAGAACTTGACCTTCCCCAGGGGCTTTGTCAGAATATTGACGACTTGCTCATTAGTTCCAATGTGATGGAGCCTTATTGCTCCTCGTTGTACCATATCTTGGATAAAGTGGTACTTGATATCTATATGCTTGGAGCGATCATGAAACACATGATTCTCTGATAATCGTATCCCACTTTGGTTGTCGCAGAGGATCACGATGGTATCCAACACATGTCCAAACAACTCACTGAAGAGCTTCGTCAACCAGACAACTTCACAGGAGGTCATACTAGCAGCTATGTATTTGGCCTCGGTGGTGCTCAAGGCAACCGATTTCCACTACCTGCTCATCCAAGATATCGAAGCAGAACCCAAAGAAAAATAGCATCCAGAAGTGCTCTTGCGATCTACCACACTGCCAGCCCAATGAGCATCAAAATAACCATGCAACCTCACATCTTTGGCAGTGTATCTCAGTCCATGAGTGATTGTGCCCTGGAGATATCTCAGAAGATTCTTGGCACCAATCCAATGTATATGATGAGGCACAACCATATATTGGCTCAATGTGTTAACTACAAAACATATGTCTGGACAGGGGTTCACCAAGAACATTAGTGCTCCTATGAGTTGACGATACTCAGAAGCATTTCCCAATTCAGGTCCGACAACACTACCACATAACTTCTTGAAGTTAAGTTCCATTGGAGTAGTCGCAGGCTTGTAGTCCACCATCCCAAATCTTTTCAATATCTTCACAACATATTACCCTTGAGAGAGGAAAATTTCACCTGGCTTTTGCCAGACCTGAATGAGAGGTTTATCATTTTCAACCTTAAAGTAAAGGTTCGGATCGAATTCACTTCTAGTGAATCCCAGCTTCATTAGATAGCTATCGATCCTCTCATACCAAGCTCAAGGTGCTTTCTTCAACCTGCATACATGAGATTCCCGATCATGAACCTCAAACCCCTCGAGTTGTTCCACATAGACTTCCTCTTTGATTGAACCATGCAAGAAAGCGGTCTTGACATCCATCTGATGTAGGTTCCATCCTTGCGAGGTAGCAAGGGCTATGATTGAGCAGATGGTGGTGTATCGGGCAACAGGTGCAAATATCTCATTGTAATCTACACCTTCCTTTTGAGAGAAGCCTCGAGCAACAAAGCGAGCCTTGAAATTTTCTGCACTTCCATCAGCTCCAAGCTTGATTTTGTAGAGCCACTTGTGACAACTGATTTGTCTTGGGATCTAGGGACCACATCCTAGACATTATTCTTCATAATTGACACGTATTCGTCATTCATAGCACCCTTCCATACTTGATGCTTCACGACTTTCTCGAATGAAGAAGCCTCATTTTGAATGATAGTGCTCATGGCGGTCAAATATCCTTGATACCTGTTCGGCTTCTTGATTTCACGAAAAGTCCCCCTTGGTGCAATGTGTCTCTCGGCATCTTCGAGAGTCTCCCTAAGCCATGAGGGTCTCCTTTTGTAGGAGGAGGGCTCATGAGGAGGAGGATCAATAGGATCCATAGGTTCACCAACATCAGACATCGTTTCGTCTTCTTTTGCACCCTGATTTCCGGAATCATCTTCTTTGTCCTTCCTTAGGATAGGAAGGTTGTTGATCTTCTTAAGGGGCATATCTTCATTGAAGGTGACATCATGACTTATCTCAACTTTTTTTTGACCAACCACATAAATTCTATCCCTTAGAATTTTCACTATAGCCCACAAAGATTCCTTTCTTCCTAGATGCACCCAATTTGCTTCTTTTCTCTTTCGGCACATGAAAATATATGGGACTTCCAAAAATTCTAAGATGAGAGACATTGGGTTTCTTACTAGTGAACATTTCTTCGGGAGCCTTGGAGTCCAATGCTTGATGAGGGCATTGGTTTTGAACATACACGACAATATTTGCAACTTCAGCCCATAGGAACTTTGGAAGGCCTTGATCGTGAATAATGGCACGAACTGCTTCTACAATAGAGGTATTCTTCCTTTCAGCCACACCATTCTGCTCAGGAGTGTATGGCGTTGTAGTCTCCCTCTTAATCCCAACTTCTCTGCAATAATCTTGGAATTCATTGGATTCGTACTCGATCCCATTATCAGTGCTCAATATCTTAATTTTCTTCTCGGATTGGTTTTCAATCAAGGTTTTGAAGTGTCGAAACTAGGTGAACACTTCATCCTCCTTCTTCAAGAAGTAGATCCAGGTCTTTCGAGAATAATCATCCGTAAAGGTGAGATAATATAAGTATCCTCCCAAAGAGTTTACTGGCATCATACCAGATATCTCGGAGTGGATCAATTGCAACATATCTATGGTCTTGCTATTACTTGAGGGGAATGGTCCCCTTGTATGTTTTCCTTCGGCACATCCCAGACATACAACTTCATGCTCTACTTTGAACTTGGGCATACCTGTCACCATCTGTCTCACATCGGGTAGGGCCTTATAATGAAGATGGGCAAACCTCCAGTGCCATAGTTTAGAATGTAGAGATGTGTCGCAAGACATGGCTCCTAATGGACTTCTGTTAAAATTGGAAACTAGGGCCAAACTCCATGTGGGTCATCTTATTCATCGATGATAATATTTTTATTAGATTCCTCTCGTCGAGAGGTGTAGGATTGATCTAAAGATCATCTGATTCCGATAAGTATTTATGGAGATATGAACTTATTTTGATTGTGGAATTATTATCAAGCCGACCTACAACTCATGTAGGCTCAGAAGCCCAACAGTCGCATCTATTTAAACATCAACAATTGTGTATAAATACTGGAGGACTTTTCCTCATTTGCACTCACTCATCTCATCACATCTCTCTTTCTCTCCTGCACAGAAAAGAGGTTCTTCTCTTCTGTGCAGAAAAGAGACTCTCTCTCACACATGTGGAAGGAAACTGCTGAACCTGAAGTTGCAACTGTAGATCCAAACTTTGACCAACGTTGACCATAAAACCTCCTCTTCTAAACTGCGCTGTAGGTCCATCTGGACCTCCTCTGAAGGCCGCATTTTTTGGTGGTGGAATCACGCTGATCCGATGGTCGGTTTGCGAGATATCGACTGCCCTAGTTTTGATGATGAAGCAGCTAATGCTGATGCTGCTGATCTAGGGTTTGCAACTTTTGATATAAATCAGATTTATTGTACTATTTCTCTCTGCTGAATTATTGAAGATAAAAGAAGATTTGATCAATGGTTTTCCCCACACATTGTGGGGTTTGTCCCTGGCTAGCCGCCACATCTTGTGTCTCTTGTCTTGGCTTGTTTTCTATTGATCATTTAATGTTCTCTCTGCACTTTACTTATGCACATGTGATTGCTAATCTATGAATAATAATAAGAAAGAAAACTAAATTGCTCTAAGCATAGAACATACCATAACTTAACATGGAATCAGAGCTGAGGTGAAGACAAAGCCCAAGCAAGAGCAAGAGCAATCATCGAAGAGAAGATTGGCAAGGCTATCCTAAAAGAACTATGGGGTCCTCATCACTCTTTCTTGCCGAGGACAAGCTCGGTGAGAAAGCTGACTATCACGGATGGAAGATGTCTATCGATCTAACCTTAGAAGATCAAGGAGTGTTGGGCCATGTGAGAGGCAATATTGTTGAGCCTCCATCAAATGCACTCGCTGCTGCCAGGAACAAATGGAAAACTGGAGAAGTCAAAGCAAAGAAGATCATCCGGGATTCTATGACAAGCGCTTGGTGGCCTACATCTCCGACCTGAAAACCTCCAAGGAAATCTACGATAGACTGGTAAGTTTATTTAAAGTTAATGATGCAAATCAGTTTTTGTTTTTTAGAAATAAGCTGAAGGAAATTAAGAAGGGTAAAGATGAGAGTATGCAAGCATACTTCCTAAGAATCACCGAGATTAGGAATGATATCCTATCTATTGGGGAGGCTATTACTGATAGGGAAATGGCACTCACGACTCTTGGAGGATTACCGTCCGAATGGTACGTGTTCATGACTACTCTTCTGAACAATAATGTAATTTCTGGTTTCTAGGAATTAATGGCTAGATGCATTCAAGAAGAAACAAGGGTAGAAGAGCAAGAAATGCCCATGCCTAAAGGTCCTCCTACTTCCTTTTCTTCTCATGCTAAGAAAAGAAACACTTCTGGGACTAAATCAAAAGGAAAGGCTGGACCTAGGGTGGAAGAAAAGGACAATGTTACATTTGCGATAAAGCAGGTCACTATGCAAGGGAGTGCCCTGATAGAAAGGACTCACACCGGGATGATGATCAAGATCCCTCTCATGACTATCAAAGGAATGACAAATCTAATAGCAGAGGTAAAAGGAGTGCTGGAAGTCAAGGAAGAGGACAATCATTCAAGAAGGCTAGAAATTCTAGGTATGAATCCAACATTGTTGAAAATAAGCAGGATGAATATTATCTACCAGCCGCTCTATCTACCTCTACCCCTTCGGACTCAATGGGAATTTGGCTCATTGATAGTGGTGCCTCAAGGCACTTCACTGGTTACAAAGAAGTTCTCCATAACGTGATAGAGAAAGAAACTAACCTGGAAATTGTCCTTGGAGATAATATGAAAATATCCCGTGAAAGGTGTAGGCAATGTCTCTCTTAAATTGAATCAAGGTAAAACGATCCACTTACAAGATGTATTATATGTACCTAAGACCTCAAAAAGAACTTGGTGTCCATTTTGGCAATGGAAGACAAAGGCTACAAGGTGACCTTCATCAGCAATGGCAAGGTACGTATATGGACAAATAATGTTAAAGATGCCTTTACTCTTGGGTTTCTTGTTGATTCATTATATCAGGTCGAAGGAAGTCCGCTAGGTGTCATGTCTTGTGACACATCTCAAGCCTTGATCGAGAATCAAACCGAAAAGAAGATCAAGATCTTAAGCACTGATAATGGAACTGAATATGAATCTAATGAGGTTCATGACTTTTGTAAAGAGGCTGGCATTAAGAGGGAGACTACTACACCATATATTCCTGAACAGAATGGTGTGGCGGAAAGGAAGAACTATACGATTGTGGAAGTTGTCCGTGCCATGCTCTAGGATCAAAGATTTCCGAAGTTTCTATGGGCCGAAGCTGCAAACACCGTTGTATATGTACAAAACCGATGCCCTCATCAAGCATTGGGTTCCAAGACTCCTGAAGAAATGTTCACTGTGAGGAGCTCTCTAGAAGCTGACACTAGGGAACCAGAAGAAAAAGAGTTTGATGAGATATTTGCACCTGTTGCCAGAAATACCACCATTCGCTCGATCATAGCCCTTGCGGCTTCACAAGGATGGAAACTACATCAGATGGATGTTAAGACCGCGTTCTTGCATGGTTCGATCAAAGAAGAGGTCTACGTGGAGCAACTCGAAGGATTTGAGATTTATGATCATCTCATGTATGCAGGTTGAAGAAAGCTCTCTATGGGCTGAAGCAAGCACCCTGAGCATGGTATGAGAGGATCGATAGCTACTTGATGAAGCTAGGATTCACTAGGAGTGAAGCCGATCCTAACCTTTACTTTAAGGTTGAAGATGATAAACCTCTCATACTGGTGCTGTATATGGATGACCTCTTCCTAACAGGTGTAGACCCTCTCATTCACAATTGTAAGAGGGAGTTGGCTTGTGAATTTGAAGTGAAGGACCTAGGACTAATACACTATTTCCTAGGACTTGAAGTGTGGCAGAAGCCAGGGGAAATTTTCCTATCTCAAGGAAAATATGTGGTAAAGATATTGGAAAGATTCGATATGGTGGACTGCAAGCCTGTGACTACCTCGAGGATCTTAACTTTCAAAAGTTATATGGTAGTGATGTCGGACCAGATTTGGGAAATGCCTATGAGTTTCATAAACTCATTCGCGTTGATGTTCTTGGTGAACCTCCATTCGAACATATGTTTTGCAGTTAGCATTGTGAGCTCATATTTGGTTGAGCCTCACTGGATTGATGCCAAGAATATTTTGAGATGTCTTTAGGGCACAATCTCTCATGGATTGAGATACATTGCCAGAAATATGAAATTGCATGATTATTCGAATGCTGATTGGGTAGGCAGTGTGGTGGACTGTGAGAGCACTTCCGGGTGCTGTTTCTCCTTGGAATCTGCTTCGATATCCTGGATGAGTAGGAAGCAAAAATCAGTGGCTTTGAGCACCGCCGAAGAAGAATATATTGCTGCTAGCATGGCCTCCTGTGAGGCAGTCTCGTTGCGAAAGCTCTTCAGTGCGCTGTTTGGATTTACATTGGATACCACCGTGATCCTATGTGACAACCAGAGTGGGATTCGTTTGTCAGAGCATCCCGTATTTCATGATCGCTCCAAGCATATCGATATCAGGTTATCACTATATTCGAGATAAGGTGCAGCGGGGAGCTATAAGGCTCCAACATATCGGTACAGACAAACAGGTCGCCGACATTTTGACAAAGCCCCTAGGGAAAGTCAATTTCTTGACTTTCCGAGAACAACTTGGTGTTGTTCAAAGACCCTGCGATGAGGGTCCTGTATGATGCATTGAGCTCTGGGAGCTCCGGGGGGGTGGGGTACTTCTTGGAGCGACATATGACCACAGGGTGATTCACCATCCCCTGGTGGTGTACGTGTATACCTCGTGGCGACTATGTAGCAGGATGATTGGTTCTCTTGTGAGGTCTGGATGATGTGTTCTCCATGACGACTATGTAGCAGGATGATTGGTTCTCCTGTGAGGTCTGGATGATGTGTTCTCCATGATGATTATGTAGCAGGATGATTAGTTCTCATGTGAGGCCTGGATGATGTGTTCTCCATAGCGATTGTGTAGCAGGATGATTAGTTCTCCTGTGAGGATGGGATTGATTAAGTTTTCTTGTCAAGGCTTCCTACCCATGCAGTCTGGGACTCATGGGAAGTACCTCTCATTTGATCAATGAGCAGGGAAATGAGGTTAGGGACCATAGTAGTACTGATGGATGCATCGTTTTATCTATCGTACTCCCTATGCTAGGATGACCTTCATTGATTTGGGATCAATGATACTGGTATGCGACCAGTGGTACATACTGTGAGACTGACCTTGGGTCAGTGCAGGACTGGTTTGGGACCAGTGAGAGTGGTACATACTATGATGCTGACTTCGAGTTGGTTGACACTGGTTTGGGACCAGTGGTACACTCTCTGAGACTGCGATACTGGTCTGGGACCAGTGGTACACTCTCTGAGACTGCAATACTGGTCTGGGACCAGTGGTAGGAGTGGTACATACTATGACGCTGACTTCGGGTCGGTTGAGACTGGTCTGGGACCAGTGGTACGCACTCTGAGACTGACTTTGAGTTAGTGGAGGATGATAGTGGTCTGGGACAGAGGTAGGAGTTGTACTCACTATGACGCTGACTTCAGGTTGGTTGAGACTGGTCTGGGACCAGTGGTACATACTCTGGGACCAGTGGTACATACTCTGAGACTGACTTTGAGTCAGTATGATACATCCTCGATCATTTCTTCTTCTTCATAATTCGGACAAAAGCAAAGCAGAATAGAACAAAGCAAAGCAGAGTAGAACAGAGCAGAGCAGTACAAATCAGTGTAGGGCAGAACAAGACAAAGCAAAACAAGCAGAATAGAGCAGGGCAGGGCAAGGGTCAGGCTGTATAGGGCAGTACATATGATGGATGAATAGTAGCGACCGACAGACAGATTGCAGATGGAGTTCTCCCTAGTTGAGAGGGAGTGTTAAAATTGGCAACTAGGGCCAAACTCCATGTGGGTCATTTTATTCATCGCTGCTAATATTTTTATTAGATTCCTCTCGTTGAGAGGTGTAGGATTGATCTAAAGATCATCCGATTTTGATAAGTATTTATGGAGATATGAATTTATTTTGATTATGGAATTATTATCAAGCCGACCTACAACTCATGTAGGGCTCAGAAGCCCAACAGTCGCATCTATTCAAACATCAACAGTTGTGTATAAATACAGGAGGACTTTTCCTCATTTGCACTCACTCATCTCATCACATCTCTCTCTCTCTCCTGCGCAACAAAGAGGCTCTTCTCTATTGTGCAGAAAAGAGACTCTCTCACACATGTGGAAGGAAGCTGCTGAACCTGACGCTGCAACTGCAGATCCAAACTTTGACCAACGTTGACTATCAAACCTCCTCTTCTGAACTGCGCTATACGTCCATTTGGACCTCTTCTGAAGGCTTCATTTTTTGGTGGTGGAATCAAGCCGATCCGACGGTCGGTTTGCGAGATATCAACTGCCCTAGTTTTGATGATGAAGCTACTAAAGCTGATGCTGCTGATCTAGGGTTTGCTACTGTTGATATAAATAAGATTTATTGTACTATTTCTCTTTGCTTAATTAGTGAAGATAAAAGAAGATTTGATCAAAGGGTTTCCCCACACATTGTGGGGTTTGTCCCTGGCTAGCCGCCACATCTTGTGTCTCTTGTCTTGGCTTGTTTTCTGTTGATCGTTTAATATTCTATCTGCACTTTACTTATGCACATGTGATTGCTAATCTATGAATAATAATAAGAAAGAAAAGTAAATTGCTCTAAGCATAGAACATACCATAACTTAACAACTTCTTCCAACTTGATACAAAGTGTCAACCTTAAACCCAAGGGTAAAAGCATCTTTAAAATTTCTCTTCCAAACACGTACTTTTCCATCGATGAATGCTACCTTGAATCCTTTGTCCTCCATGGCTGAAATGGACATCAAGTTCTTCTTGAGATTGGGTACATATAGTACTTGTTGCAAATGAATAGTGTTACCTTGATTCAATTGAAGTGTAACATTCCTTACTCCCTTCACGGGATAGGTGGCATTGTCTCCAAGGATGATCTCCAAGTTTGTCTCCTTTTCTATCAGATTAGAGAGGGATTCCTTGTATCCGGTGAAGTGCCTTGAGACACCACTATCAATCAACCAATTTCCCAAAGTGTCCAGAGGAGAGGCAGTGGAGAGGGTCGAGATAAGATAATACTCTTTTTGCTTATTGTTAACAACATTTGATTCTTCATACTTGGAGTTTCTTGATTTCTTATAGGGTCGACCATTTCCTTGATGTCGTGCATTCCTTTTTTCTTTGCCATTGGACTTGCCATTCCTTCGATTGTTGTTGTTGAAGTTTCCCCTGGAATGATTGTGATAATCATCATGCAATGTGTCCCTTCTGTTTGGAGACTCTCTTGCATAGTGGCCAAATTTATTGCAAACAAAGCACCTGTTAGGATATTCCGACACATAGGAATAGTTAAGTTCAACTTGGTCTAGTATAGAGTTAGGTATAGAGTTAGGTAAAGTGTGTTTCTTTACCGTTGTACATTTTGTAACTTACAATCCGACGGTCACGATATGTAGTGATCCGACGGTTCATTCTCTCCTCGGTATTACCGACACTTGATCCGTGGCTTGACACCCGATTGGTCCATGAATTCTATTTAAAGCGCCTGGAGGGTCATTTGTAGGTTAACCGTGCATGAGAGAAGCTTATGTAAATTTTCATTCTTTTATTAATAAATTGCCTGTAGTAGCCACGTTGCCGCAGGCCGTGGACTGTTTCCCTCTCTGAGGGTTTTAACCACGTCAAAATACTGGTGTATTGATCTGTGATCTGTTTGTGAGCGGTGTCCTTTTGGTGTTCTGTCTGAGGAACTTACCCTGTAAATTCCTAACATGGTATCAGAGCTATTTGAGGGCCGCGTCCGTTGGTGATCCAAATCTGAAGCCGGTAGAACTGCATGCGGCTGTCGTTTCCTAGATCTACTATTTCTTACTGCTTTCGGGCCGAGAGGACTACTCTGTTGTGTTTGGAGCATCTGTTCTAGTGAGGAAACCCTTTCGTTTCACGGCGAAAAGGTTTTCATAGCCCTATCGTGCGTCATTTTTTTAAGATTTTGGAGGTATACAGTCTTTATTTGCAGTTTACTGTTATTTTCTCTCTGCTTATTTCGGTTTCGGTTTATTTAGTTTTTTTTTTAACCGGATCTATACCTTTCATTTCTGCGTATGCTCTTTGCCCTGCGACTCTGTGCGATCTGGGCAAATCAGAACAGAAAGGAAGTTTTTTTTCTCATGCGTATGCTCTTTTCCCTGCACCTTAGTGTGATCTCGGAAAATCAGAAACATTGAGAAAAATATTTAGTTTTTCGGCTAAAGCTAATTTTTTTTTAAATATTTAGTTTTTTTGGTAAAGCTAACTTCGAGCCATAAGGTTCGTTTTTCTTTGCATGTCCGTGTTGGGTTTTGTGTTTTGTGTTTTGTAGGGAAAAAGAGGTTTCTCAAGGCAAGCACGCAAACCAAAGCCGCCCCCCCC